>JAPYYX010000087.1:0-131111 GCA_030522605.1 Cremastinae sp. B BG-2022a
TTTCATGAGCGGCACAAAGTAGCACAAAGTGAGCACAATTCAGCACAACTTTTGTTTTTTCGATTTTCAAAAAAGGCTGGGCTAACTTTACACACATCAGGAAACGTATTTTTTTATCGAAGAAAAATAAAATTAATTTTGTCCAGAGTAATCGAGAAATGGAAATATCGATACTTGACACATTTTGAAATTTTTGAACAGATGCCGGGAGTCCGAAGAGACTGAAAATGCAATAAAATCTCTCAATGCGAATATTTCATTTAATCTGATACGAATTTAATGAAAAAATACTCGAAAATTTGCCAGCCAAAAATTCTTGACGAGAGAAAAAAAAAGAAAGTTGAATTATTTTGACCTTTTAATTTTACACTTTGGCATTTAGAACGTTTTTTTACCTGTGCTCGTTTTCGCACGGTCTTTCGCTCTCCATTTCTCTCTCTTCCGGGTTCTGCTTTTTCCGTGTTTCGAAAGCTCCCTCGCCGTATCTACGTGACGTCGACAACCCCCGTAGCGATCTCCCAACGAAATTGAAATTTTTCCGACTGTCCCCGACAATAGAATGCGTTATCATATTCTCTCTCTCGCTCTCTCTCCCGTTCACTCCTCTATCGAGGATTACAACGCCAATGGACCGAAAAAATGTTGATTCTCGTTTTTTTCAAATGTTTTTTCCCCTCCCCTTCGGCTCCCACGCCTATTACGTCACGAATTTTTCATTCGAACGTCTTTATTATTCCCTCTTCCTTATCGGACTTATCGAAGGCGCTGTTTATTTTTAACCCTTCTCATTCAAAGCACTCTTCACGGTTCATTCATCGTTCTTCCTCTCTCTCTCTCTCTCTTTACTCCGCATCCCAGGAGAGATAAACAACACTATCAACTTTCGGATGAGACACACGAGATACGATTCTGTGCATGAAATCGAAGACTCGTATCGCTCAATCTTTTCCTCCCTGTCTTCTATCTCGCTCTTTTTCTCGTGCTCTCTTCACTTCAACAGGCATTGAAGATCCCTATCTCGGATTAACGACGTGTGATAACGATTTCACGTGTCGGACGATGATATCATTAAAAAAATCCCGATGTCTTCCTGCCATTTTTTTTATCTCGCTATTTATAATATATATTTTTTTCGTCATTTTTGGCTCCAATATTCATTCGAAAAGAATTTGTAGTCCACTTTTTCCTTCTCCTGCTCGGTAGCCTCGGAGCATAAATTTTCTCATATTTTCAGTTAATATGAATTCACATAAATCCTTCGCTTCTCGGATATATAAAAAATTAAATGTCTTCATTGTTCGTGGAACATTTGTACCTCCGTTCACCTACCAACTCTCCATTGGGAATGGAAAATAAAAGAAAAATGTGAAAACCTATAAATCCCTCTGGAGAGAGAACGAGAGCGTTCGAAGTTATTTTTTTTTCTCGCAAATTTTTTATTGAATATCATCTCTAAAGAATTCAACGTTTGTTACATCCATTCTTTTTTCATTGCTTTTTATTTTTATCTATCCCTCTTCAGCTCGTGATTTTCATTCTCCGCTCGCGTTTCTTTCTCCCATCGTAGAGTGAAATAAAATCGAGAAGAATGAAAGGCAAAAACGAAAATTGATGCGGAATTCATCGGAGATCTCATTGGGGCGAAGTAATCGATCCGCGAGATAAAAGTTTCGTGTCAATCCGTCGAAATATCCGGTTGCATCATCTTTTCTCAGCTCGGGACAGATAACGAGTTGATGAAAAACAAAAAGTTGCGAAGTATGTACGAACGGCTTGAAAAAAAATGCACTTGTTGTCGAGACGGGCTATTATTTGTTTTCTCGCGGAGAAAATTACGAGGAAAAATTCTCGTTCTCTCGGTGACGGTCCTCGAACCGAAAATTCATTTTGATAACCTTCGAGGCTCGAGTCAAGAACGTTTTCGCGATGTTGTCGATTATTCGAACGAGATGATAATAATGTGATCGTCGTAATTAGAGGAAAATTCTTGTCCTCGACACGCGTATTTAATTACATAACTCATTTTTAGCTCGTTTTATTTATTTTTTCAAATTTTTATTATCAATTTGTTTACGTTTATTTCGAGATTTCGTTCGAGCTGCGAAAAACATTTTATCGATTCACCCCGTACGAGAATGAAAGAAAATTCAATACTAGAATGAGAAAAATAAAATCAGAGCTCGAAGAAACGAGTTTTCCTTTTTTTTACTCGTCTCCTCCTTTCGCTCTCACTCACCGCACACAACTCGGGTTTCCATCGAACCTTTTTTTATTAATTGCACCAAATCGAGTTAACTCTGATTCGGAGCAAAAAAAAAAGATTCACGATTGGAAGGCAATTTCAAAAACGTCATTGGCTACTTTATTTTTAGCAAGATGGATGTAAAATTACTTAACATTCTTATCGAATTATTTTCACGCGTTGCGTTCATCGGTGAGAGAAATTTCGGTTAAAAATATTTTCATCTTTTAATGTGGTTGGAAGCGAAAAAAAAATATCGCTCCGTTTCGATCTCGATTGAACTTTTTTAATAACACAAAATCGGCTTAACTCCGATCACAGCGAAAAAAAGTAAATTTTTCTGGATTGAAATGAACCTTCGAAAATGTCATTCGGAATTGCTGATCAAAAAAGAGATTTCTCGCAAGAAAGATGTAAAATCTGTTAGCGTTGGAAGTTTTATCAAATTATTTTCGCGCAGTCGCGTTCACCAGAGAGAAATTTCGTTTCCCGATAAATTCATTCATCAATGGTTAAAAGAGAAAAAAACGATCGCATTCTCGTTTACTTTTCGAATTTTATCCATTTTTGTGTCACTGGCTCATTTTCTTAATGACGATTAAACTTTTTTTTATGAATCGCACCAAATTGAATTAACTCCGAATAAAGCGAAAATGAAATTTTCCGATTATGAGAGGAAAATTCGCAAATTTTACCAGCGAGAGAAATTTCGTCTCGAGATAAATTCGTTTATCAATTATGAAAAGAGAAAAAATTGTTCACTTTCTCGTTCACTTTTGTATTTTTGTCATTTTTCTTTGTTCGTTTTTTTTGTGTCACTGACTTATTTTCTCGATCGTTCGTTGGCTGTCCTCTCTGTCTTCTTCTCTACACTACGTGTCTATCCCCTGGACACTTACAGTGGCGCGTTCTCGGAAGTTAGACTCGCCGAGAGCAAGGATAAACCTGGACAAATGTTTGCTGTTAAGATAATCGACAAAAAAGCACTTAAGGGAAAGGAGGACTCTTTGGAAAACGAAATAAAAGTCCTGCGAAGGTAAGAAACTTTCATCTTTTAATTGCATTATTATTTATATAAATATTTTCTATTATTTTTATTAATATCATCGATTGTATGGCTAACTCGTTTTTTGTTTAGGCTAACTCATTTTTTCTTCGAAGTTGGCTCGTTGAAAACATTGCGAACTGTTTTATATTAAAGTATACAAGTTTTACGTGTCTACGGCGCAGGGTAAAAATTTGGAAGCATCGTTGTCCGATAAATATTTTTGATTTTTTTTCCATTGTCATTAAAAATTCAAGGAAAGAAATTTCTTAAAAATTAAACATGAATTTTTTTACACGCTTCCAAATTTTTACTTCATAGTGTATATTTTTGTAATCATTTCGATAATCAAAATTATTCTTTAAGGCAGTATGGACGTTGTTTGATATTCGATATAGTGCTTGAAATTTTTGTCTCACCTACTCGGATACTTTATTGAGCTATTTGCCAAATGTGAGCTGGATTCATTGTTTCATTTCTACGTAAAATAATTTTCAACAGTCTGCACCTTTGGCCGATAGTACGCGTTGTCTCATATGAGGATTGATTACCGGAACTTCAGTTTTTACAAGCTCACTCCTCACATATCCAACTGAGGTCACTTGAAAATTGAATTTATATTGGTTACGTGCACGAGATAACGTTAAAAAACGAAAAATAAAAATTTATCGTTCATGTCGAGCGCTATTTTACAATGAGGTCGGAGTTTCCGGTTGAAAATTACCAATGCGCTGAAATTTTACACAAATACCGAAAATCCTTTTGAACCTCCACTTTACGTTGTAATCGAATTTTATAGCAATCATTTTCTAGCATAGTTAATTCCGGATTCGTAATAATTTCATTTATCTTATTAATTTTTACTCCGATATTCGATATTTGGTTGACAAAGGCTTTAATCAAGATTTTGTAAATTGCGACCTTTGATTTCAGTTCGGAATTGATCTGCAATTGCTCTTGTTCAAGATTTCAATTTTCGATTAAATTTTTGCACAAAATTTAATATATTAATTTTTTACCACAAATTAGAGATATTGAAAATTATAATTTTCGATAATACAAATTATGAATATAAATTAAAGTAGCTGCGCATTTTTTAAATTTACCACTCTCATTTTACTCAGATAAAATGTCCGTACTACCTTAATGAGCATTCGGTTTGAAAGTTTGTTAGAACATTTTTCCGTTTGTCTTTCTTTACCTCTGTGTAATTTTTTTTCAATATATTTGTTTAAATTTTTGCTTCTCTCTCGTTTCAGTTTGTTACGTGCATGCGTTTTTATTTTTCCTCTCTCTCTCTCTCTCTTTCTCTCTTGAATATTACGGATGCTAGCTTTTAACTTCTCATCCAGAAGCACTTTTGTTATCTCTTGCACATTTTGTACCGCATTTTAAATTCTAAAAATACGTATTTCTTTCTGTAAACGAATCGAACAGTCTAGCGATAGTCGACAAGTCATTAGGAATTTCGGACAGGGCGTAGAATTTTTTTCAATCGCAAGACATAAAAATTTCAAATACTAAAATTAATTTTGTCCATGATTTTGGCTTCTACGATTTACGGATATTCGTGCTTTTTTTCATTATTCGAAATGTTCGAGTTTTTGTTACGCTTGCGATTTCGTTAATATTTATATATTGTTGGATGACTTTGCGTAATTAGACTGGCAGCCGCACGAAACGCGAGCAAACTCTGTGCCGCTGGATCGATCGAGAAATCGAGCCGAATATTCGCCCCGGCGATCCAGAAGCGATTATTTCATTCCGTCGAGGACGCTCATCCGGGTACAGTCCCGCTCAAATATATCTCCCTCGATCGTTTATTTCGTAAATTCCGCTCTAATCACATTTTACGCTCGTTACGATTCTCTTTATTGAAATTGAAACGACCTTTTATCAAGCACTCTTAATTACCTCCAAAAATCATAACAAACGAATTTTGAAATTTAAATACATAATTCAATTTTCCACTGTCAAATTTTCCACCGCCTGCTCTTTCTCTCGTATTCATTTTCGGTGTTGAATTATAAAAATCATTGAATATTAAAATTATTCTACACGCGCTCCTCACACTCTCCCTATCTTTTTCTCTATTAATACACGAGTTCGGATTATTACATATTTGCGTCGATTCAATGTTTGTGTCTGTTCGCAATTATCGCTGTTAAGTGTCTCGCGATATTCACGATGAGGCAACTTGGGTTATTTTTTTGCAACCGAAAAAAAAACGACTAGTCAAGAGGCGAGACGCACAAGGAGATCGAATGAAGAAAAAGTCGCCGAGAAAAATGTATTCGTCTTGCCTTTCGATTTGAATCACTGCACAATATTATTTTTCACTTGTTAGATCGCATTCCCATTTTTTCACACTATTATCTCACACGATATTGTCTAAAATTTGTATATCTGCTCTAAGTCTCAGCTGTCCTGTCGAGTTTCGAAGAAGCATTCGTTTCGAAAGTCCAAGAAAAAAACGATGCATACAAAATTAAGAATTGGCGAAGATGATTCAATAAATTCGAAACAAACAAAAAATCATTTCCAATATTTCGATGTCTTAATTTATTTCTCTCTTTTCTCTTTCTCTCTCTCTTTTACATTATTGTGTACGGTGTTGTTATTAATTCGTAGGTTCAGTGAAACAGTGACACCACAGAGTGGTGGCGGGCCGATCAAGTCGGATAATAGTGACGAAAGAGGATGGTAAGTGTGGGCCCTCTTAAAAAGAAATTTAAAAAATTAAAAAAAAAACTATGAGAAAAAATCATAATCGGCCACTAAACTGTTCACATCACTATAATCTGGATACACATCTACTTATTTATCTCTTTAAAAAAAACACTCGTACATGCTCATCAAAAAAACGTCATCCACCATTTCTCTCTCTTTCCCTCAATCCGACTTTTTTCATCGTCTCTCGTTACCATCATTATTATTTTTATAAAAAAATAAATCATTCACACGTCAACGGGTGTACACGAGATATAAACAAGGTGCATGTGTTTTATCGTCGATAAACTCGAAAATCAACGATAAGAAAAAACAACTCAGAGTATGAATAAAAAGAATCGAGATCGATCGGTTTTATTTTTCTCGTCGCTTCGCGATAACGAATCGGAGGAATTCCCCACTGCATTAGGTATATAGTTCGATTTCTTTTTTTGATATAATTCGCTCGTTCGATGATACAGAAATGGAGATTGAGAGAAAAAGAATATTTCGGCTTGCCAATGTCGAAACAATATCGCGCGCTTAAATTTTTGTTTTCTTTTGGCTCACTGAATTGCATATACTTGACCAAATTGATGACTTCTGTTTATTATTTGCCCTATCTCTTTTTCTTCTTTACGAGCATTGCTGACACGATGTTTCTCCAAGCTTTACGATCGCTTCCAATATGGTGTGCGCCGATTTTTATTTTCCTCTGAACGAAAATCGATTCTCATTCAATACAATATTTAAAAAAAAAGCTCTTGTTCCATGAAGATTAAGATTCATGAATCCACGTGTTGAATATTAATCGACAAGAAACACTTTTATTCGTTTCTATTTCGTGAGTAGAAAAAAAACCGGGAGAATGGAAAAAATGGATGAAAAGTCGAGGATGGGAAATATTCGTGCAACCAGTCGCTAGAGAGAAAACTCGAAGTTATGCAACCGAGCACGATTAGCATAGAATATCAAATTGCACACTTGCCTCTCGGTGTACGAGTTTAAGGCTCTTGTCACACAGAATTCTCTTATAAGAGCCATAAAGAAAAAAAGGCAACAAATGGATCTCCAAAACGAATCGTCGCACTTTGAAGCAGGAATGTTTACAAAAAAAAAAAAGAAACTCGATTCTTTTCATTCCGACAATTACCACCATTCTTCTTGTTCCATGAAAAATTCACGATTAAATAAAAGAACGTAATCACGTAGAATAAACTCCAAGGAAATGAGGACGTGCATCTTTTTTTTTTTAATGCGCGCGGAAATTTATTTATGAATTTATAATATGGAGGAAAATAGTCTCTTTGTTCAGTCACGTTTTCGAGAGCAGTCGTGTTTCGCTATTAATTACAACAGACATCTACAAGGTGTCCCGGAAATCGATATCAAAATTGTTTAAAAATAGTACAATTTTTACATATTCTCATTTTTTCACCGTTCTTTTCTCTTTTCTTTTCTACTCTCGCGTCCACTGACATTCGTTTATGAATTTTTCAACGCGTGGACCATCATAATTTCGTTCGTTACGACATACACACGCTCTTTAAAATATTCACCCACTTTCCATTTTCTCTCTCTCTCTCTCTCTCTCTCTTCCTCTCTTAAGGGTAAAAAACTTCATTATCTCGTAAAATGTTCGAGTAACGTCGTTACTTTGCGTTATTGCGATGAGAGGAGTAAAGCGTACGATGCTATTGACATGTTAACGTCAATTTCTCGATAAAAAAATTTTAAAAAACAGCTCGACAAAACAATCTTCGCGACGCGCTATTTTTGTCTCCAAATTACTAACACTTGTTTCTTGTCGAATTAAAAAACACGAAACACGTGGCAGGGGGATTTAAAATTGCACTGAGTGTCGTCTGCTAATTTTTACCCTCTTGATTTGATTTTTCATTTATTTTTGGTCTCGTGCACACTCTTTATTAACGTTTGGGTATATCTAACATTTCTTTATTAACTGTAACTCATGCTTGATTTATGCTAATGATTATTGGGTTATTCTCTATATATTATATTTAATATACTATATTTCTCCTGTAATGTGTAAGATCACGCTGAAACGCTTACATTTTTTGGTCGTAATCGCTACACGTTTAAAAAATATTTAGTATCGATTAGAGTGTTGATAATAAATTTGATAATAATTATTTCTTCGCTCTTTCAAAATGTCCGGACGGAAAAATTAATTTTTATTCGTATCACTGTAAACAATTTTTAGAGTGGCGAATAAACTTGCTGAGAAATAAATAATTTTCGCTCGCGAAATGAAAAGCGATGGGACAAAATCAGTTTCGTTCTTTTCCATTCCCTCGCACGTTCAATTATTTCAAACAGAAGAGGCAATCGACTCTGGACTTTTCGAGTCAGTGAAAAAAAATCTCTTTGGAGTACCAGCTGGATATTCGGTTCATAGAATCAATCGATTTAAGCGATTTTTATAATTAAAAAAAAGAAAAGAGAAAATATCCGGATTTTTTTAGTTTCAGTTATTACGGATACGTAATAAAATTCAATCTCAATTAAGAGCCAACTCGTTTCCAGGAAATGCGATTAAAAATCGATTATCCAATAGGGATCGGTTTCATCGCACTTTGACAGATGTTGGCGGAAGGTTTGAGCGAAATTCGATAAAAAATTTACACAAGCGCGATCGGTTTTCCTGTTTTTTTTTTAATTTTATTTATTTACTCTTTGTTTTCCGAAAAATGTAATCGTTCTGCAAGGACAGGAAGGAAAATTGATTAATGAAAATTTCACGTCAAAACGCTCATGAAAAATTTGAACAAAAAAGAAGTACCTTCGGTCAATCTTTTTGTGAGAAAAGTTCGAAATTCGGTGATTGGCACTCGGCCTACTTGTCGCGCACTTTGCGCTTCGATGAAAATTAACGAATTTTGCAGGCATCGCTGAAAGGGTTGATCAAATTTGTCTATAAATTACTGTGTAAAATAATTCGAGCATGAAGATGGTAGAGTCATTCCCGCGGTTTCACGACACACGAATAAAAAAATTCACACGCACACAGAGACATGGTGTAAACGACAAAAAAGGAGAATCTGTACGGCGAGTGCAACTCTTTCATCGATGGCCTCGTTTGATCGTTACCTAAAATTGTTTCAGGTTAACGCATCCAAACATTGTACAACTTTTGGAAACTTTCGAGGACAAGCACAAGGTCTACCTCGTTATGGAACTGTAAGTCTCACCTTCATTATCTTGTTATTAATTAAATAAACACGTTTTTAAAAACTTTCTTCGATGGAAATAACGATACAAAATTTTTACATTTTTTAAAATAAATTATATTACCGGTAATGAGTTTCATTTCGTTTCATTTGTTTCATATTGCATCACATGGTTTATTCGTATTTTAAATAATAGCAGTAATTCAGAACCGCAAATAAAAAAAATGTTGTTACGAGTTGACTAATTTCTCTACATGAAATTAAAACAAAAACGGAAGTCGATACATTCATTTTTTTGCTCTCTGTCTCTTTGTAGTTCAATTTCATGGCAATTATCGAGTTTCAGAGTCTCCTTTTCCTTTCGTTTCACGAGTGCCCGACGTAATGAGAAGGAAAAAAAATCAATGTCCTTTATTTCTCCGTCACTGTTGACGAAGTACGTCATTGAACTGAAATAATTAACCATTAATGGAAAAAAAACGAGGCACAAGAAAAATTAAACAGTTAAAAAAGCAAGAGCAAGAAAAAATAACGAATCAGAAGAAAAATAGTAAAAAAGTACTTGCTAAAAGTCCATGAGAGAAAAAAAGTATTGAAAAACACTAGAGTACAAAGCAGTCGAGGAAAAAAAATTGGACGCTCGTTTTATTTTTACTTCGTCTTTTCCTTGGATTAACATTCTCTTTTTTTTTTGCACGCTCATTCAGTGTCACCGGTGGCGAGTTGTTCGATCGTATCGTTGAGAAAGGTTCGTACACGGAAAAGGATGCATCGGGCCTGATAAGACAAGTGCTCGAGGCCGTCGATTATATGCACGAGCAGGGCGTCGTTCATCGGGATCTCAAGCCCGAGAATCTACTCTATTACAGTCCGGCGGAGGATAGCAAAATAATGATAAGCGATTTTGGCTTATCGAAGATGGAGGATTCGGGAATAATGGCGACCGCATGTGGAACGCCAGGATACGTCGGTTAGTTCTCTTTCATTCTCATCTCTCGAGATCGATGCGAAGAAATATCAACCGAACTGTCTATACTACCATGTGAATTACGAGCAGCTGGCGCGACGTTTGGATGGTCGAGAAAAAAATGAATTTCACGATCAACGAGACCACGTGCCTGAATTTCTGTCTACTCTGCGACCCAGACATCTAACAGCTTTTCTTTCGTTTTCATTATTTATTCGACACACTTGTCAAGTTTTATTCATGTCCACAATATATTGGCTATAAAAAATTAAATATCGTCGAATTTTCGTATAAACGGAAATTTGCTTTTATTTTGGTATCTTCAACATTGAAAGTATTTAACTTTACAAACATTTGTCAAATACAATTTATTTTTGGAAAATTTACAACAGGAAAACATTATTCACGAATATTAATTTTTATTTATTTATGGATTTGTTTTTCTATTTTTCGCTTCTATGTAAATTCAAAGGTATTTTTTTACTTATAAATAAATACTCAAGTATCCTCCCATTATTTGAAATGTTTGTCAAGTTGCATTTATTTCTGAATAATGCGCGATAGGAAAATATTGTTCATTAATACTAATCTCAATTCATTCATGTATCGTTTTGTTCTTCTATTTTTGATTGAAAATACGATTTAGAGATGTTTTTGTACTTTTAAATTGCTCGAGTATTTTTCCGTCATCCCAAATGGTCGTCAAGTTGCGCTTATTTCTAAACAACGATAGAAAAGAGTGTCGGTTTTTCTTTCTATTTCTCGTTCGAGCAGGAATTTAAAGCTTATCTTGTTCTTTTTAATTACTTCGTCAGCATCCTTTGATGATCAGCATTTCCGTGCGACTTATTCCGGGATTCTTGTTTTACAGCCCCCGAAGTGCTAGCGCAGAAGCCTTACGGCAAAGCCGTCGACGTGTGGAGCATAGGCGTCATATCGTACATTCTCTTGTGCGGGTATCCACCGTTTTATGACGACAACGATGCTAATCTGTTTGCACAAATCCTAAAAGGTAACCTGGGCTACAAAAATACAAAAAAAATCTTACGACTGGTAATGAAACATTTGCAAAAAATCAAAGATCCGCTCATTTGTTTATTCTTTTACTCTCGTGCGCCTCGTTTTATGTTCAATCGTAAACTCACAAAACATGACACAACCTTTAATTCATAATAGAGATTTTTAATTTCAAGGTACTAGATAATTTAATCTCGTGGCGTTGATAGACGCGTAGTAAGTAGATTAACTCGAGTGCGTGTGAGTGTGCAGAGAGCGTACAAAAGCTAACTATACATTAAATTGCTCATTGGAAACCACATAAAATTAAAAAATATTGTTTACCGTTTAAACGCTCATTAGAGGCTTTTCCTCAATTATCGCAATCTTTACTTTTGTTTTATTTATTTATTTAACGAGTTTGGGAATTCCTTTTGAATGCCCAACAAAATAAAAATTGAATTATAAAACGAAGTCGTCTACTCTATAGCAGAGAGCTAACCAGACTGTTATAGGTGAATTTGAATTCGATTCGCCATACTGGGACGACATAAGTGACTCCGCAAAGGACTTCATTCACAAGCTCATGTGTGTCAATGTCGAGGAGCGATACACCTGCAAACAGGCGCTGGCACATCCATGGTAAGTTTTTCATAGCCAAAGAGAAAAAAAAACGAAACAAAAAAGACACGACATACAAAAAGAAGAAGCTAAAACAACTTTTATACGCAAATCCTGAGATATTTACTATTCGACATTATTTTATGCAAAATTGCGAATTTATGTAAACTTCTGTGTTAATACGTGGCTTTTTCGTCTAAGGGAAGAGAGGGCAAAGAAAGTATCGTGAGAAATGGTAATGTGCGTGAATGTTCAGAAAAAAAAGGTTGACAATTGTAAATTTATAATTTGTATGAGTGTCCAGCTGAGAAAGCTTCCGGCAAGAATTAAAAGCAGCAGCAGCGTCAGAAAGCCGAGTAAATTAATTACGTATTTAAGCTATTTCGCACTTGCTCATTGTTTATCTATGCCCCAGGTAGCGAGGATATCGCGAGAACTGAATTATGCGTAAAATGACTAAAAAAAGCATACAATATTTGCTCCTAAGTAAGTAAAAATGATCTAAATCTGTCATTGCTCATAACATCAGCAGAGAAAAGTCGTTAACAATTGGGTCTTCATTTATAAGTGTTTATATTCATCGTTCGATGTCGTCCGTATCAGCATTAAAATAATGTGCTATTGTGGTTCGTCATTGTAACAATATTCAGAATTTGAAAAACACATACAACACACAGACACGCAGTATGAGAAACAAAACAATAAAAATGCGCAGTCCGCAATTCTAACAAATTCGTTTATGTGTCGTGACATTGAATGTCGTCAAAATATATCGAACGAGGATCAGAAATGTCGGAACGTTTGCGTTTTGCCGAGTAACAAAATATTATTTGTATCCCAATGAAAATTTCTGACATCTCTGATGACTCGTTTCCCCGTTGGAACGGGGAGATAAGCGAGGGTTTGCCAACAGGACTCGGAGGAGGTGATAAACAATCCGTAAAAGAAACTACATATAGGGAAAAGAAGAAAGAAATAAGCAGCGTAAGTCTGATCGTTTCCTCTTTAAAATTCATTATTTCAGGATATCCGGGAACGCAGCGAGCAATAAGAACATCCATGGTACTGTATCGGAACAACTTAAAAAGAACTTTGCCAAGTCAAGGTGGAAGGTTAGTATTTGAATTTTGATTGGCAAACGCGGCTGATCGTATGTAATGTTTGCTCGCCAGGCTCCGTAGGAAAGTCTCCCTGTTGTCTCATGGTTGCAGCAAGCATATCACGCGGCCACGGTCATCCATCAGATGCGACGAATGGTCCTCAACAACGACCATCAGCAGCAGAAGCAGCAGCAGCAGCAGCAGGGCCCAGGATCGACAGGCCCCTCTACAGGCAGCCAAACGTCGCGAACCGACCAGTCCTAATCCAGCACGCTTCGCACACGGCTACCGTCAACAACGACACCAACAAGCTCCAGCTCAAGGACGTCAAAGAGACACCGAGATCGACGCCGAATCCGACGGCCAACGTCACACCCAATCTTTCAACGTTACCCACGAATACACAATTATACTTGCGGAACAAACGCTTCAAGCTGTGGGGTAGTACACGCACTGCACTCTCTACCCTCTTCCGTACGAACGTCTCGCATCTGAGAAGGCAGAGAAAGCATAAGAAAAGCTGAATCTCATATTGCTAATTCATATACTATTACTATTATTACTATTATTATATATATATATAAATAAAAGTTATCAAATGTATTTATATATATATATATATGTAAATTTCTACGTCCGGTGTGCGTACGTAAGTACGTACACGGATATACGTGTCGATAAGATCATGTGGAGTTAATGGAGGAGAGTTATCGCGAGGGAGTAAACGGCCGACGACAAAAGAGAGCGGTGTTTAGTCGATCTTATAACGACTTCCCGCATAAAAATCGTCGGCCGCCCTCGGGGTTAACTCTCGCTTCGTGCAGAATCATTAAAGTAAATGAAATGTGCTGTAGGGATAATGCGGATAATCATTGTCTCCACTGGGAGCAGACAACGAGAGAAAGAACGATAGAAAGAAAAAACGCTAGCTCGCCCGGGCAAAGACGGCCAGACCTCGTTTTCTGGGTATAATAAATCTTTTTTGCCCCGAAGGTTATTTAAAATCTGTAACTAATGTAGTTTTCGATCTTGCCCTGTTGACTTTTAAAAGAGACAAGCATCCGAGACGGAGTCACGGAAAGGAAACGGGGGGGCGGGGGCACACAAAGAAGAAAAAAGTTTTGTTGAGCGCGCATTGGCATCACAATAGAAAAAAAAACATGAGCACAGACACACACACACATTATATTCTCAAGTGTGAATCATCTTTCTTTCGACATTCACTGTATAACATAATATTTGCATCAAAACATGTATATATTTATCTATATATCCAAAACATGTGAACGTGATCACGTATCCATATTTATATATATATAAATGTATACAAATGTGTATGTAAACGACGCTCCGCGTCGTAAACTCGCTTTACTCGAACGGCGAACGCGATACAACGACATATCTTAATAATTCATTCGACAACACCGAGTGAGAGAGAAGATAAAATATAATAAAATAAAAAAAAACGAAACTACGACCTCGCCCGAGATTCATACACTCGAGAGGTCGACATGACAGGGGAATGAAAAGAGGCGGATTATCGATTACGTTGTTTTACATCATACGCGTAGAGAAGAAGAATGAGAGAATAAAAAAAAGAGTAAAAGAATTAAATGCCGGTTACCAGCTCATGAAAGTGGACTGAGTTAGACGGAGTTCGTTCGCACCGCAGTTAATCGTTGACAAATATTCAATATTTTTAAAGAAAATGTATATTTCGCGAAAGGGTTTACATAATTATGTAGGAAGTTTAGTATACACCATGCACACTCAACAATGTCTTGAAAATACAGACAGCGAGTAACGAGGAACAGACGAGAGTATGGAGAGAAATAAAAAAGTAGAAGGAAAAAAAGAGAGAAAAGAGACGTGCGGGTGTTAAATGATAAAAAAAGGAATTTGAGAAAGCGATATCTATGCCCCTCGTGTGTAGTAGTTATCGCGCTGAGCTTTTTCGTCCAATAATATCTTGGAACTGGGCAAAAGTCACTGAACATAAATATACATATATAAATACATTCGTCTACTAATATTTTTATTGAAACTGTATGATGTAGGATGCACTTTCTAGTTCCGTAATAATGCGAGTTGTTTTTTAAAGCAACGTAACGAGAAGCAAATAGCAGAATGGCTGTGGGCTCTCACTGTAAATTACAACCTCGTGAGCCTCCGACTATCCTCGTGTACGATTTTATCTAGCGCGCATTGTTATTTTTCACTTTTCGGGTACTAAGAAAGTTGAAATGCTACGCACTGGTCGAATGACTGTCTATTTTCATTTGAGGAAAAAAATGAAGCTTATTTCTACAGCCTGTTGTAAATTTATCGATGGTAAACAAGCATTGTATCCTCTTTACTTACGAACATGTGAACGTAATTTTAATATTCTGGATCATTGGTTAAATATTTAAAGCAATAATTCTTCAAAATTTCTGTTAGAAATGATTTTATTTTGATAAAAAAACAATCGAGTCATTCGGAAAAGACCGACTCAGAAAAATGTAAAAAGCCCGGTACGATTTTATTATTTTATTTGTATAATAGTTTTTTGCTAGACGGCAGTACGTTCCGATTCATCGCTGATTTGTCCAGTACGAAGAATTTCAACTGTCTTAACAATAAATACATAACTTGGTGTCAAGGAAGAGTGTGGCTATTCCTTTTTTATCATGAAGAAAAAGATAGATGCTTAGGGAGAAGAAAGAATCGCGAGAATGAATAAGCGCTGTCATCTGCAAATTATCGTCTATTAAACTGGACATGAGTTCCCGAGAGAAATAAAATTAAATTGATTGTAACAGACGGAATGCAAAATCTTATACGTAATTTGATAATAACGAAACTCCAATGGGTATACACGTCAACATTTTTCTTCTCCTCCGAGCAACGAATCTATCCCCGGGTAATTGTATATTCGTGTGCGATTCCGAAAATTGTGTGATACATTGACCTTCAGAGCGTGCGTCTGCTAAAGCGATAATTCAATTTGAAAAACTGGCAAAAAATATGCTCGGGGTTAATTGTTTCTTCTCACGGAATGTTGACGATCGGGAAGATAACTCGAGACGTATAAATTCGTTTTGGGGCGAAAAAAAGTCTAGAGTTAAGTAGAAAGAAAAATGCTTCTCTTTCGCATAGAATTTAGCTACAGAAAAAAATTAATCTATAATACGCGATGGAGAGATCTGGCAGTCTCTTCGTTTAATGTGATAAGGGCACGCAAAAAAAAATTTTTATTTCTCAGCCCTGTGTTTCGCGCACACTCTGAGCGAAATGATGCGCGAGAAAAAAAAAGAATTGCTTCGAATGAAATATGTATACGAGCTTTCTTCAATCTCTCCCCGTTATTCCTCTTTTTCATTATTCGCCTCGTAAATGAGAATTTTCACATTTTTCTCTTTTATCTTCATTTTATTAAAAAATCGCACTAGACGTCCGTCCGAAGTATTGGCAAATCTTTTTATTCCTGAATATTAGTTTATACAATTTAAAAAAAATTATACCTTCGCCATTTCTATTCAACTCGTTGGATGCTTGTACAAGATGGCTAGACATTTTTCGTTCATTGCTTAATTTTAAGGAGTCTCCAAACTTTGCTGCAGTCGAAAGGACTAGAAAATATACATATAAACAAGAAAAAATATGAGGTGATCTTGGAAGAGATGAAGCATGCTTGAAATTATACATATAAATGTATATTATATACAGGCTTACGAGTATTTTAGTCGATATGGGTCAAGATACTTGGTACCTAAGAAGCGCGTTTCGCATTGTATCTTATATTGAAATTTTGACTGAAAAAAAGGTCGAGTTTTTCTCGCGAATGAACGAAAGATTAGTTGTGGAAGTTGACAATTTTTTTACTGTGGAACAAAGAAGAGAGAAGTGCAAGTACTACTTATTATTGTACTTAAACTAACGTTTGCATAATTGCTAGCTGGATAAAAAATGGATAAATTCGAATCTTCAGTTTTACGAATAAAGAAATATCGCCTCTCCTGTACTTAACAGATGAAAAAATATTATGACAGTCGTCACTTTAATTTTCGATAATGCTGTTACAAGCTCGCTCTCTGTCAGAGTCAGAGCTCATGAATGAAACATCGCAATCGTAACGAACGAAATTTTGGCAATAAAATCAAATAATTGTAAAAGCATTCATTCGGGTAAAACAGTAAAAAGATATTTTATTCTGGACGGTAGCTTGAGAATAGAAGCAAAAAAAAATATTTTCTTCGTGATCCTTGTTGACTATAATTGTGTACGAAAATGAACGAGCGGAACGCAAGCTCGAAAAGGTCTACGAGAGAGAGGGAGAGAGAGAGAGTCTGTAAATGCAATTTCTGATATATATTGTTGAACTCAGACTGATCATTGTGTAGAGATTGGCTATATATAATATATATTGCTTTTACAAAGAGACGATGCGACGGAGATAAAAGTGAAAAGATTGTAAAAATTATATAAAAATATACATTATGATAACCTGTTCACCGGCTCAATTTGACGTACACGAGCACGAAACTTCTCTCTCTTTACGATACGTTCTCTCCTAATTAAATATACACATAAATGATGAAAAGAAAAAAAAGCTTTCACTTTTCATGCTTACGCGACAGCCATAAAAACCAGTTTCTCGTTGATTGGGACATCGATGATGTCCCTGGACGCACTGTAAATGATGTATGAAATATTGAAAGCATGGAAAGAAATGAAACTACGAGTTACTGCAAGATTTAATGCACTTAAGGGAAAAACCTCACAGACACAGACTTGTTGATTTGCGTTCGAACATCGTCATGTATAGTCGTTCGTGCCAATATCTTTATCTTTATAAAACAAAAATATATATATATTCAGAAGAGAAAGGAAAAAGCCATAGCTGTTGTGGTGCTAGCAAAAAAAGCGTGTCACGCAAGAACAGAGATGCAACTATTTTTTTTCTTCTTTTATCACAGACGAAAAGACGCATGTCTTCGAGAGACAAATCATTAAAGAAACGAGTTTTGGTATAATCAAATTTTGCTTAATTCGCGATAATAGGGCGTGCCTAAGGATCTAAAAGAATGGAAATTTAGATAGAACGAATACAATTTGAGTATGAAGCGAATAAAGACAATGTGGGAATTAAAATGTGAAATTTTTTTTTCAACATGAATCTTATGTATAATTTACAAATACTTGACATTTTTGATGATTTAAAGGATTAATTTGAAAAAAATAATAATAAAAATGGGCAAAAATAATCAATTACCTCTTGTTTTGTATTTTATATTTTATCAGTGATAGAAAAAGGAGATTTAATTTCTTCAGACGATTGACTGAACGATCGCATCGCAATTTTCATTTACGAGATAAGTTCGTGAATTTCTTTATTCTCGATTTCGTTTCTATTAACAGATTATTCACAAAATTGTGTACATATTTGTGCTAAAAAAATAAGCCACTTGTGTTAATAAAACTCATTCAGTGTGGAGTCTTTTCATTCTTAGATTGAACTTCAATATATCGTTGATTGGTCGAGATTAGGATTTTTTAGAAGTGACGCTCGCACGATTGGTTAACATGAATTCAGTGATGATTTTAATTCGATTATTTACGATTTACAATTATTAATAACGCTTCACATCGCCGGAGATAATGGAACATCGAACATTTTTTGAAGTGCGATTTGCACAATCGCACATTTATTTCGTTCTCCGTCGAGTTTATATGCTAACAACTCAATATTTTCATTAATATATTTACAAGATTTCTAGATCTAAGATTTATACACAATTGATTAGGGAAACGAAAAAAAGCCATAATATCAATCTCGAAACCTAAAAGTAACGAGAGACAATTATTGGCAAAAAAGTTATCAATCCATGCTTTTCTTAGATTTTTAAGCAACAAAGTTAACGTACAAAATATATTTTATGCAAAAATTGACGATGATTACAATTTGCAAAGAAGCCGTAGATGGACTTTAATACGGAAAATGATAAAGATGATTCATGATTGGATGAAATCGTTCACTATCTTTTACGTCGGTAAAAAATATAATTCGAGAAATATTTTTCAAAAAAAGAGCAATATCGAGCAGAAATATATCATTATCTTCATGATTTTGTCTATTCACACTTTCGTGTTGAACATCGAATGTACTAGCGAGGAACGTAGACGAGTCCCCATAGCATTACAAACTTCCGGGACTTCTTTCTTTTTTTTTTTAATCGATCAGAGATTGGCACTTCTCTCTCGATAAAAGTTTCCATTATGCAGAAGTATACGATAATCTCTTCGACTCAAAACTTGCCAATCTCCGATTGGCAGTAGATAATTTTTCGAGTAACCAGGGTAATTGTCACGTTAGCGTGGAACAATAGTGAGAAAAGAAAGAGCTGCCGATCGTTCTTTCCAAATATGACAATAACCGTGAATGAGAAAATGCGAGATACAACGGGTATAAATGTCGCTTGTTACAAAAAGAAAATAGGATATGAACGGTTTTTTAGTCGTCGTAAGCGTTCAACGCTTCTTGTAACCGAGCAACTATTTTCTGATAAAAGGCTATCTGCTCGGTCAGATGGTTCTTCATTGTTTGATTAATGTGTATCTCACGTTCGGCTTTAAAATGATTCTCCTCTGCCAAAAGTGCTCGTGCTATCACATCAGTTCGATGGGACATTTCGCGAAGCTGTTGAGGTTCCATTTTATGTTCGCTGACTAGTCGATCACAATCTTTTCGTTTTTGTACCGCACTCTGTGAAGAAACATAGCGAAATGAAAAATGACATTTCAAAAACGAGAGGTGTATGATTTTTTTTTGTCAATTTTATAATACCTTATGTATGCTAATGACGTCAGGGAAACTGCTAATTATTCCGCGATAAATATGGAATTTGTCACCGAGCGGTTCCCAGTCGAACTTTGGTTGTTCTTCGTACAATTTTCCTATATCGTTGTAAGCAGTCCCAGTGACTTTGAGAGCTTCCGTCAGTCTGCCGTGACCAGCGTCATCTAATTCCAGAGCATTTCCAAGAGACGTGAACGATTGTCCAATTTTTTGGAATTCTCTCTTGTAGAATACTTGATGCTTTTTGCCCTGATCCATAGCCATTGCCATGAAATTTTTGACGACGGGGTCAAGAGCTGTTATGAAGCGTGAAAATGCATCGATCTGAATTTCGATTTTGATTCCATCCAATGGTGTGTCTGGGCATTGGACAGCATTGAAATAATTAACGCCTAAAAGTTCATCTTTCTCGGCTTGACGCTTTCCGCTCTTCCATCGTTTTTCATCAGTGCAAGTTATAAAGTGCTCCCACACTTTACTTCTTGATAATACCGGATGTCGACAAACGTAATCGACGAATTCTTGTAGTTGAGTTCTGCGATGCTCAATGAATTGTTCCTCGTATCTGCCCGATATTTGCTTGTCCGGCAGAGGCGGTATCGTTATGAAGCAAAACTTTTCTTGTAATCTTTCGTGTAGCCAATCAAAATGTTTGTATCGTCGAGATACTTGAATATTGTTGAACTAGAATTGGAATAAAAAATATGAAAACATTAAGAAAAAGACGTTGATTCGGTCGTATATCAATTTTTAAGTTACTCAGTAAACTACCGTTGGCGTCAGCTGGTAGACTATAAAACTTTTGAGGCCTTTGAGCTTGGATTCTTTCTTTGGAGACGTAATGACGCAATTGTACGATTCGCCAGTCGGGATCCAGGCGAAACGACCATCTGTTTCTTCAATGAAAACTTTCTCATTTTCGGGCACGGGTATCAATTTCGTACCCAACAAAAAACTATCCTCATTCGACTTGATGAGAGCTGAGAACTTGGTATTTTTCTTTGGTACATTGGGAACATTTCTGTCCGGTATGACCGAATGTATGCCCTGCATAGATATCGAATCGCTGTAATCTACATGACTCGATTGGAGCGAAGTCTGTTGTGGCTGATGGTGATTGGTCGGAACACAGGCCTGTGGCTGTCCAACTTCAGAATCATCGTCCCAGTCATCATCCCAGTAATCCCCAGAGCTTTGTTGAGACGCTGTCAGACTTACAGCTGAAAAATGAAAAAAATTAAACTCTACTCTTTGCACTGAAATGAGAAAATATGCAATCATTGTACCTGAAACAGGAGTTGCTGCTTCAACAACTTGGACATAAGCTGCTGGAAATAATCCTGATTTGTTGGATTGATTGAAACCCTCGCACCATCCATCGCCCACATTGTCTCTCGTGACAGTCAGTACTTCACCAGCAACAATTGATAATTCGGCAGTCCCAGGTTCACCAGAAAAATCGTAAAGAGCTCTCACCTGTCATGAGTTTAATTTTTTTTATCAATTGTTTGATAAAAAAAAGAAGAAAGAAAAAAAGAGTTTAAAAATCAAAAAATTCGAATAATTGACAGAAGCGCATGGAAGACCGTTAAAAATGAGTCACGAGTGAGAATCGAGTGAGAATCGAGTGAGTTGCGAATCGCACAAAGCTTTTTGGAGTGTATTTTCACTTACCTGCTGGCCCTCCATAGCGCCGTCACCAAAATCGGAGTTCTCCCAACTTTTGTACCACGTCAAACGATTATTATGATTTTCGAATGTTTTTCGAATCGCTATCGCTCTACCTGACTATCACCGGTCACATTATACACCCTCCACCTGTCTCGTAATCGGACGGCTGACATTTACGCGTTCACGTTTG
The DNA here is from genome assembly GCA_030522605.1 of Cremastinae sp. B BG-2022a. Taxonomy (NCBI): domain Eukaryota; kingdom Metazoa; phylum Arthropoda; class Insecta; order Hymenoptera; family Ichneumonidae; species Cremastinae sp. B BG-2022a. The sequence goes on from JAPYYX010000087.1 coordinate 21,571, forward strand.
TGTTCGTTCAATGTGTCTTTATTTCTCCCCCGCCTCTTTCCAAACACTGCGACTGACGAAGCCAGGAGCGTACGTGCAAGGGCGTCATTCGCTCAGTCACCGAAAATTTACTTTTCCTCAGTCGAATCGCGCCTTACACGATTTTAAATAGCAGTTTATTGCTGATAAATTTCTTCGTTATCTAATCTCTGAAAATATCAGCATTTCTCCAGTCGCACATTGTAATACAATTCCAACTCCGATAGGAAGACCCAAATAATAAATGTACAAGAAAAGGTGCTAGGCTTGCAAACTGAGACTACGAGAATGTAAAGTGAGAAACACCCCCTTTTGCCAGAGAGATAACAAAGCGCAACGAAAAATAACCGTCCTATATTATTGCTTACATACACACAGATTTTTCGCTTGTTTTTCAATACCTGTACATAATAAATACTTGTGTATTTATATTGAAAACCTCAATTCACATGCACACAGCATTGAATGAATTCAGAAAAAATATTTATAAAACAAAAACAAATTTTATGTGTGCACGTGAAATGTATGAAAAAAATTCAAGCTTAATTGTTATTAATTTGATTAATAAAATGATGTGATGATCTCTTTCTGGATTATGTACTTTTATTTTTGTTTGATTGTACTGTTTCTTTAAACATATAACAGGTAGCAGCACCATAGGATTCCTTAGTTGGAAAATGTGCCACAAAATGAGGCTTAGCGCTAATGTTACGAGAGTGTACCAGAATAATATATGTACTTTCAAAAATATATTTTTCATTTCTCTTTCATTTACAAAAATATCCTCTTTTTACAGTATGTTATCAACCTTAGGCAGTACAGAATGAAAGATTTAAAAAAGATAAAATATTACTCGCTAACGGAAGAATCGCACCTTCCTATTTCGAGATCGCGTATGTGGTTCTCGAGAAAACGAGTTTGTTTCTTCAGTACTTTGATTTTGTCGAGCCACTTGATTCGCAAAGCGCTCAAGGCTCGTATTTGCCGTCGTTTCGAACGATGCTCGACACTCTCAGTTACTAAGCGATAATCTCGTCGGGAAGGTCGAAGTTTTTGTTTTTCCAGCCGCTCGAATTCGTTCTCTGAGCTCTCTGTCTCGTCGCTTTGCGTACCAGACGATCCCTCCGAACGCGATCTAAACATCGTCTTCTTGTTTTGTCCATGGCTGCATTGCTTGATCTCGTGACGAAAAACAGTAGGGACGGTGTCTCGTTCGAGTTTTGATATTTCGAGGATCATCTGTGCAAAAGAAAACATTTTTTGTCTTCGTCCGATTATTATCTTACGCAGGAAATCGGATCTTCAAACAGACCTTGCCGTTCGTACTTGGACGCTTCATGCTGATATATCTCTTTGTTACGATATCACACTTTCGGAAATGCAAACTGCACACTCGATCTTGAGGTAGTAAGCTCTGATCTTTCAAGCCCAATGCCAGTTCCCATTTTTTAATCGTTGATCTCTCTCTCGGCGTTTTGAAGTATGAAATACCGACTTGACAAACATTACACTTGTCCGTCGAATTGCACGTGGGGACACAACACTTTCGTCTCATTACGTCTCGAAGTTCTTTTGTTTCAAAGACCGTTCACTGAGATCGCCGGTTATATACCGGCTTTTGTAGGCACATATGTATGTAATTATACAATCAAAACATATATAACTTCAGTTCTCAAGTGTGTCGAATTAAATTTCGACAGGGTTGCCACTACTGAATTAGAAATTATTTTGGTTATCCTAACCGTAGGGCCTGTCGTAATTTCATGCAAATATGTACGCACTGTGAACACGAATTTAATCCGTATCTTTACATCACAAAATGTATACTTTATATGTATACTTTATATATAAACTCTCATTTAATAATATGAATAAAAAATTCTACTGAGTAAAAGAAGGAACTATGAAAGAATATTTTTCAGTCTTCAAACACGTTTTTTGTTCCACTGTTAATCGTTGCTTTCATCCGTTTCACTGTCATCTGGCACTCTACAATTTTTTCTCTCAGATTGTTCCAAAACTTCGAGAATCATGGCCTCTATCACTTTCATTTCTTTCTCAGCCATTTTCTTCTTTTTGTAGCTGCTCTCGTAACGTTTTTGCAAAGAAGTAATCTGGCTGTGCTGTCTGTGACTCAGTTTAGAAACTGAATCTGCAATAGAAGCTTCTTTCAAAAAGTCTTTTCGTTCTTTGACAAGTTTGAGTTTTTTCAAATCATTTGGTAAGGTCTTGCAGGCTGTGCATGAAGAGTTCTCGTCAGTAACAAAAATCTTGCAGGAATTGTTTCGCCAAGTACCAAAGGTATCTATTCGAAGGCTCAGGTTCGAAACTGGTGGAATTTCTGATGTGGTAGGACCTCCGTTGCATACTTGCATCGTATATAATTCCTCAATGCATTGTTCGATGTCACTTATTTTATTAATTGTCATTTCACTTAGTTTAAAATCCATCACGTAAGAAGCACATTTTCGTTTTGATAAATTTACGCATAAATATTTTCTTATCTGAGGTACAAAAGAATTTGGAATCATTGCTACTTCGTATATGAACAGCGTGTTGTCACCCATCTGATAAAATGCCCAATTCGGTCCGGGCAATACCAAGGATTCCGCGTCGATGTCAAGTAGAGAATTTTCGACAATCAAAGTCACTTCATCCTCCGAAGACGAACTCAATATTTCCAGTATTTCTACCTTTTCACTCATTCTCGAGAGTTTTTTAACATTCACTCAAATTAATTCATACGGCTGCGGCATTCCTTATTGGTTTTACGTGAAATCGTGTTTCGTGTTCAGATTTTCGAAAATTTGAGAGTAAACAAACATGTAAGCAAATGGTCATAGCACGGGATTCCCCACTTTTTACGTAGAATGGTCTTCCAGTGTCATCTTTCAAAAGCGAAGGTAAATGGTGGTTATAATTTTTTTAATAGATGTCGCTATCTACCACTTTCATCTTTCATCGAAATGCGATTTCAACTTTTTAGTTTACATTCGAATGAACATAAGTTTAGCACCTAGAGTTCTTTGCTGCCAAAGAAGCTAAATATTTATTGTCATTTTAATTGCATTTAACAAAATGACAATATGCAATTCCATTTTGTAATTAACTTTTGATAACTACAATATCAAACAAGTGGAATTTTATCAAGGCTAACCTGTCGCTATGGCCGTACGAAGAGTTCTTGGTTTTAATAAAATTAAAAAAATCTCCAGTGATTATCATGTTAAATGGACGGAACTAATTAATAAAATAAAAAATTATGAAACCCCTGAAAGGTTTAAAGGAACATTTGTTGAGCGTTGGGGTAAGTTTCGAGACTTGATCTTACTTTTTGAGGTTAGGCTTTTGCCTCTGTACTCTGGTTGAATGTAATAAATATCAATGAAAATTAAATTACAGGTAAATACTGGAGAAATGTTTTTCTTGATTATCAGGAAGTTGCAGTTGATGTAGCTCATCAGTGCAAAACACGACCAATTCGTTCATCTATTTATGCTTCAGGTAAGAAACAATTTTTTTTCTAAATCATTTTTATTCTAATTCCCTTTGTGTAATTGCAGTCGCTGGTGGAGTATACTATTTGGCCAAGAATAATCCAGATGAAACATCATTTCGTCAAGAATTGCTACATAATACAATGAGAGTAATTCCTGTAGGAGAATCCATCAGAAATCCAATGGCAGTTGAACATATAAAATTCTTGGATCGGTGCTACAATGAAAATCTTATACGACATTTGAATTTAGGCATAATATCTTTAATATGGCTTGATGATTTTGACAGTGCATGTGCCAATTACAGAGCAACTTGCTCTTATCTGAGACCTCGATATGTGACCTTTTATGAAAGAATCATAGATGTGGGTTTTCTCAACACCTGGTGGGTTTCGGAAAAAAAAATGGTAGATTATGACATTAATGAAAAAGAGTTTGAGCACCTTGCTACGTAATCGCATTTGAACAGAATTTTTAGAATGTACAAAGGCTTAATAAAATTTTATTTATGAAGGCGAATAGTTATGCCGTTTATGTTCTACTTTTAAAAATTATTTATTGTATAATGTACATGTATTAATCGCGAACGACACGCGGAGTATTGCCGGTTTGTATATATTCTATAAAAATAACAATTTTGTTCTCTCAATATCAATAAAATTTTGGCCTTTAAAAACAGTTGATAGAAAAATAGCGGTCGAAGGCGTGGGAGTGCCATTTGATGAACGTTTCAGCCTCTTAAATGATGGTGTGAATCATGACTGATGATTCATTTATGATACTGTTAACAAAAATTTTCAAATTAATTGTTATTAATGATGGATTTTTATCAATTTTTCTTTACGTCGCACTTACCTTTGGCGTAAACAATTGCAGTGCGACATGGAGAGTAAATCATCATTCTGTGCGGACGATCTGCGTAAGGCTCGGGCTTTGTAAAATGTTCGACGCTTGTGTCTAACCGACTTTCACCGCCAAATTGTGCATCATCGCTATTGAGCACGATTTTGTACATGCCTGGAACAGCAACTCCAATCGCATAATCGGGAAACGATTTCGTAGTATGAAAATTAAATACAAAAACGAGACCGGCTCGTTCGCAGACAATCACTTTATCGTCTTCGTGCTTCCAACTGACGTAGGCCTGAAAAAATCAATTTTATATAAAGAACTTGACTTTACGATTAAAATCTACCGGAAATTGGTGATTTTAGTAAAAATGTTATCTTACAGGATTGGAATGTAACCATCCATATTTTTCTTCCAGTAAATTCATTTCTCGATCCCAATTGTTCATAAATTTGTATTTCAACAAGTCATCATCAACCAGATTCCATTGCCTTCTGGCATAATGATAACTTTCATTGTTACCAATGCGAGGGAAATCTAACCACTCGGGGTGACCAAATTCATTGCCTGTTAGAAAAAAAAGTTTAAATTTGTAAATCCTGTAACTGTGATTTTAAAAAATCAGTCTTTGACCCCAATGATAAATCTTACCCATAAAGTTGAGATAACCCTCGCCACCGAGAGTGTGTGTGATCAACCGAATAATATTATGTAGCGCGATGCCCCGACTGATAATTGGGTTCGGAGGACTTATCACGCTCATGTGCGAATACATATCTTTGTCCATGAGCCAAAAAGCTATCGTTTTATCACCAACGAGAGCCTGGTCGTGAGATTCTGCATACGCGATAGTTTTTTCCATCCAACGGCGATTGGACAGTGTCCAAACTATGTCACCCATTTTCCAATCTTCATCCTTCACTTCTTTTAAGAGTTTTATCCAGTTATCCGGTATGGCCATTGCTAGACGATAATCGAAACCTGTACCACCCTCGTCAACGGGTCTGCAGGTTGCTGGCATTCCAGAGACGTCTTCGGCTATCGTTACCATTTCAGGATACAGATTGTGTAGCATGTTATTAGCTATCATAAGATAAACAAGGCCTTCGACGTCTACATTAAGACCAAAATATTCGTCATAATGACCGCTGAATCCTTGACCAGCGCCTCGTGAATGATACAACATCGACGTCACGCCATCGAATCTATAAATATTGACCAAAAGAATTGGATATTAAATTTATAAAATGAATTTACTAAAACGACAAGTCTGATATACCTAAATCCATCGAATCCATATTCCTCGATGTACCATCGCAAATTCGACAACAAAAAACGCAAAACGTCGTAATCGCCGTAATTGAACAGTCGGCTGTCCCAAAGCGGATGTTCTCCGCGATGACCAGAATGGAAGAAACATCCATCGGTTCCGTCAAACAAGTTCAGGCCATCGAGAGTGTTTTTCGACGCGTGGGAATGAACGACGTCGAGCAGAACGTAAAGACCGTGTTTGTGAGCAACGTCTACCAATTCTTTAAGTTGCTCCGGAGTTCCAAATCTCGAAGATGCAGCGTAAAATGATGTAACCTGCGTCAGCAGAAAACACGAGATTGTAGTCAACATAATAAAATTTTCTATCATAACATTTTTGTCTTTTATTATAAGCCTTCTACTACAAACCTGGTACCCGAAACTCGCGTAATATGCGTGCTCCATAACCGCCATGAGCTGAATAGCATTGTATCCTTGCTTCACGATACGAGGTATTGTATCTCTCGCGAATTCGAGGTAAGTACCAACTCGTAATTCTTGCGTGGCAATACCCACATGGCACTCATAAATTCTAAGACTATTGGGTCGTTTTGGTTTGGGATGTTTTGCTTTGTACACCTGTCAATAAAAAATTACATTTATGGAAATATGAAGAATAAAATCAGTGAAATAATAAAAAACAAATGTTTTTCTTTTCTAAGTTTTGATTTAAGAATAAAAATTTATAGAGAATAAAACCTCATTGCTTGGTGGATGCCATATTCGTTGTTTATATGTTACTCCTTGACTCCTGTCCTCAGGTGCAGTTACATAAGTTGCCCATGGGCTGAGACGTTCCAATAATTCTCCATGCTGATTTTTCACGATAATTTTTACTTCTGAAAGGTGCTTGATGGGAGAAGAACCGTCTGGATTGGGTGGTAATTTTAATTCCCACTTTCCATATTCTAATTTTTTGTAAGGATTTTGGGTTCTGTTCCAATTATCTGAAAAAAATGAAATTTATAGTGATTTTGAGCAAAATTGTGAAAAATCAGGACAATGTTTTTGAGAACAATAATAAATACAACTAATTTCTTACTAAAGTCGCCCGTGAGAAACATTTCTTGTGCACCAGGAGCCCATTCCAGAGCAGTTACACTGTTGTCATTATTTATGTGTATGCCAAAGTTATTATAAGCTTTAGAAAATTTAGACAAATCACCATCACCAGTCTCTATCTTTTCAAGATAATCTTTGAACAGGGCATATCTATAAATAGAAAAAAAAAATTAATCGTCTTTGAAATAATTAGTATTGATAAAGATAACATGTTTTCATTCAACCATTATGTAAGTATGAATTGTACTAAAAAATAACTTATATAAATTTTATTTTTTATAAAAGTTATCATATTTTGATCAGTATACTTTGTAAATTTATTTATATAATTTTTTAGTTTTGAAAGTGACATTTAATTAATTTAAGTTTGAGGAGTGTGCATTTAATAATACCTTTACCTTTTCCGAATTTCTGTTTCGTAGGGCTTTAAATAGGGATCTCTTTCTAATAGAGTCTCAAGCGCAGGAACTTCAACTTTAGAAGGGTCCATACTGGACCATCGGCCACCCATATTTTTTGTTTTTTTATTTTACTTTACTTTAACAAAATAGCAGGTGCTACAATTTCGAAATGAGCAAGACAGATCAACTGTTGCCGGTGCGACTTCTCACAAGCGAATGACATTTCAAGGTGACCCCCACTTTCTGGATCTCGGAATGGCGATCCCCGAAAAATTGTGGCGCAGCTTCCACTTCGGATGGTATTGCAGAATTTTGCAAGAATTTTATTGAAATATTTAAAGATGTCGCTACTTAAGATTTCCAGTGAACCTTTCTATTGAGAAATATTCCATCTATTTGATGTTTCTCTAACATTACCTCATCGGTTTACATTCGAAGTTTTGGAATTGCATTTTGCATTGACACTGCATATTTTGAGAAATATTTATTTTTTATAGAATATTTCTTTCAATTGCAATTATCGCATATTTTTCGAAATTATAATCTGCTACTTATTATTTATCCATCCCTACTGATTGATACGAGTAAGTGAATATTTATAAAAGTCAAGTGCTGATAGTCAAGAATTTCTGCAAAACATCTGTTTAAAAATAAATGCTCTACATATGTATGTAGATTAACGACCTGTTTGTGTAAAGCAAAGAAGAAGTACCATTTCGAAAATATTAATATTTGTAATTTTTATTATTTTCAGAAAGATTGCTGGTATTCAATTATTAATACCAATTCCTGTTCAAAAGCAACAATGTGCTGTATCTCCACCAAGAAACAATGGAATCTCGTCGTTGCCTATCACCGAAAAAAGATACTCTGTAAACTTAGAGTTAAGTAACAGAATTAGAGAGCCGAGAGAGCAGTGTAAATTATTACATTTTTCTCGATTCAGGAACAAGTGGAAAGTCAAGTAGAAAATTGACCAAGTAGTTAGATATTATTATGATCTCAGGGATATACAATTTTCAATGGAAATCATAACAATAGAATCACGGCCTCGTCTTCAGTCCTGTAATATTTTTGTCGCTCTGTTGGATGGCGTTGATCCCAGCAGTATTCAAGTTAAATTGAGTAAAGATTCCATAACACTTAGAGTAGGCAAGAGTCTCTGCAATTTATCGCTGTCTACGCTAAGGATCATACCAACTTCCTTGTCATGCCTCAGAGTTGCTGGTTGTTGGCTCTCTTTTCGAATTCAAACGAGTCCTCTGGATTCACAGTATGGTACATTTGAGACAGAACTTGTAGATGCTCTAAATTTGAAAAATGGTGATCAATGTTTATCTATAAGCAGCTGTGAGCTACCCCCCAAAGGGGTAGATATTTCATTCTCTTGCTCGGTCTGCGAGAATGTTGTCACCAGAGTATTTAAATTGAAAAAGGTGTTGCCACTGCCGAGCAATGACTGCGATCCAGCAGATTTTTTTTGCTGTACTCATAATAACGAAGACTACTCAAAGCTCTTGGAACCTCAGGATTCAGACTATTTCTATGGATCGCATTATGCTGTATTGAACAGAGAAAATTTCAGCAAAAGCTTGAAAATAGACAAAGAATCTGTTGTGTGTAACAGGTGCTTTGCCGTTATAGGTGTGCCAAATACAAATCTTTCTTTGAAAATATGGAATTGTTCCATTGAGTACTCTGTGCCTAGTATTGAATTTATCAATCTGAAAAACCGTTCAAGTCCTCTGGCAGATTTTAAGGCAGCTGTGAAAAATAGTTACTCGGATGGTTTTACAAATAACAGAATACTACTGGAAGCAAAGGAAGGAAAAATAACACACTACTTGTTATTGAAACCAATGGAATGGAATTTGGATTTACTTACAGAACCGAGTAGCATTAAAAATCCAAAAGATGTAAACTTAGTAGCGAAAAAAGTCATAAAAGTTTTGTACGACTATGGTGAGGCAAAGGCTAATCTGAATAATGATTCCAAAGACGCGAAACATCTCATAATCGGACTCAAAAGTATGATAGCTGGTATGGAACATTTATTATCGTCGTCGAAACGAATTCCACCAGTTTATCGGAATTGTGATGACTATCATATTGGATACATGAGTTTGGAGATGTCAGATAAATTTTGATTTGTATAAAAACAGCTGGAATTTATTTATTGCAACTATAGATTCACGTCATTTTTATAATGACTATTGAACCAATCAACAGCTACAAATTTTGCGAATAACTCGAAATATCCCAGTATATAAACGAAACAAAAATCATTTTTCTTTTTTTACATTGACTTTTTCCATACTTTATTTTCATGAAATCAACATTTCACAGATGTTGTACGTCTCGTACATTTTTTTAGATAGTTATTGCTTCTGCAAAGTTCCTGGGGACGCATGAGGTTGTCACGTACACAGAAACATGAAATTATATTTTTGTTAACGACCATTTTTTAAATGCTTCTATATATTTGTATATGTATAACTTTGTATTGTCTAGACTAACGTTGACAATAAACAGATTTCTTATGCAGAATAACTAATGATTAATGACACATTCAGTTTTTACGATACTCAAATCGGAACAGACCTTTGAAAAAAATAATTGAAGAGACCTCTTCATCTATTTTAGGCAAAAAATCATTTACGTACAAATAATTGACAATGTATAAGTCGGTGATCATTAAGTATCAAAAAAGAAAAGAGCAATATTTGAAAGGAGTCTACTTTTTTATTATTCTTTCACCGAAGACAAAGGCCGTTTAAAAATTCATGAAACTATTTAACAATCTACATTTGAACTTAGGTAAATCTTCAAAGAGGCCTTTCTTGTCAAATTGAATAATGAAAAATACAATTAATCACTATGCAACGGATCGTATGCGAATCATTTTTCTCCTTCTCTCAACTCGCCTTTTTCTTCTCTTGAGACGTCACAAAAATAAGTTCTGCCCAGAAAAATTTTGCTTCTTACAACAAGATAACATTCGAATATCCTCGATGGATTGGGTGACAAAAGGCCACTTTAATAGTTCACGTTGCGCTCTTAAAACCGTATCGCGATCGTACTTTCGATATTACCACATTTTTACGGAATTAACGAGTATATTTTTCTCTTATTCGATTCCTATGATCTAATAGAATTCAAGACGGTATACTCTCACAAACTAACGCCGAAATTCCTTTCGAAACTTTAAAATGAATCTTCAAACACTCCACTTAAATATGTAATTTATTTTACGTCATTGGCTCTCAAAACGAGAAGTATAATATTTCCTGTCAGGAAATAAACTGAATTAATGAAAATGAATAGATAAGATCGTAGGAAAAATCACACTGTGACAAATGATGTACAGGAGAATTTTTTTCCACTTGTAAATACGTTTAGAATATTTAAATGGATGTTTCTTCGCTCAAACGAAGGTTAAAGAGTATACTTTGACACGAAAATTTCCAGTCCAGTACGTGTTTTATGCTCAATGTATTGGCAATTATTTTTGCTCTTATATAATTTGTAGTTATTTCTTCGCATTGTTCTATTTATTCGTGTGCAAGGTGCAAATTTTCTGGCTATTTTTGTGTGACGCGTGAGCGGTTTTTATTATTTTTTTTACAAAAGATTTTTTCATGTTGCTTACATGGTACGGAATCCAGAGTACCGCATTATACAGTGGCCGTTAGAGCCGAGTAATTTCATCTACAATGTGCGAGTTTTTTTGTTCTTAACATCTACGGTGACGTTATTGTTACATTGTCATTTAATTTAGTTGAACTCGGTTCTTCCGACATTCGGTTTAATCTATCGCTGAGAGCTCCTGTATAGATCCATCCACCGTCCTTGGTTTCTTTGAAATACTGCAAAAGTGATGAACATGTATTTCGTAAATAATAATTTTTCAAATTTTGTAAACGCGTAAATAAAATTCATAGAATTATTTTTACCCTGGTATCCCAATTAATGTTCGACTCTTTACGAATTCTAGCTTCGTCTCGTTGTTTCTGTTCAATTGCACACTTCGCTACTGTCGCCTTGTCCATGTCATTAATTTTCAGTCCAACAGTCACGTCCCGCCAAACCTTCCGCGACTCCGATGTTTCCTGGTCACATATAGGTATAACTAATTTCCGATTCGTCCGCAGCTCCTTGACATCAGCGAATAATTCCGTCCTCTGTTTTACGATATAAATTTATCGTTATTAACATTATTTCTCGTTTTTCCTTCATGTTCAAAAATTTTTTGAGTGATCGATATCTTACCCCGTCCGCCCATTTTGCTTCCATTTGTCCACTCCATTCACCGTTTATGGTGAGGAATGGCTTTTTTTCACCCGGCTGCGTAACTGTACAGCTTATACGATTTTTCTTCCCCCCATAAAAAGGTTTTGTAAGAAATTCGACAGTAGCTTGGTAACCGGTTTGGGCACACGTTATTGTTGCCGTGCCACCAAGCTCAATCCATGGTACTGTCAAAATTGATCTACCATAGCCGTTCGGAAAAGTTAAATAATACTCTTCTCCGTGTTCCAGGACGGATACCCAACCTTTTCCAATATTATGAACTCCTATGCTCAACCCAAGGAATTTACTCTTTGTCCAGACATGTGCACAGAACGTTATTCGTTTGGCATAGTGTTCCGCGTAAAATGTACTCACTGAAAAAGAACATTTGAATACATAAAATTCAAGCTTTTGGGAAACTTGCTATTTGTATGGATAAAATAAAAACAATGGAATATGCACCGGGTGGATGATGGGATACTTGTTCAGCTATGAAAGACAATTGATCTTCTCGACACCAAGGCACAGGTCCGTCCGCGACAAGTTTCGCACTTGTGGAAGCAACATCGCCGCCACTTGATCCTCCACTTTTATCAACATCCCAGTGACATCGAAATGTTTCGCCCAATATTGGATTGTACGGTTTTTTGGCAACGCCGGATTTTCGTCCAGCATGAAAACTGCACAAGTACCATTTGACGACTTGTATCATTCTGTCTTTGGGTGTTGGCATGTCTGCAATGCTGAAATACAAATTTTTTGTATTACCAAAACAGGTGATATAAAAAATTGCAAAAATCATTTAAAATTGATATCTAAAAATTTTTAATTCACCAAGCTTACCTGACAAAGAGATCTGGATGAGCAAAGTAGTCTGCGTACATTTCTAGAAGCGAGCGTCGCTCTAATATGAAAGTAGGCAAAGCGACTTTCGTCAAGTCCATTCCTATTTTAACCTGTGATAAGAGATGCGTAACCACCGATCCATGCACGTCCATGGAATCCACTGTGAATCAATGTAAATATAAGTTAACAATGAAGAAAAAAAGAAGTCACAATGCTTATGTAAAAGTAAAATACTCACTTTCTGGTTCGCTCTCTTCCTCGTAGAGAGCTGAAAAAAAAATATAAGCAAAATGTATAGGAATCTTTTTTTACGAATAAAAAGAAATAATAATTTCTTCGCTCAAGTGCTTAACCTTGCTAGTAAAAAAATTGACAGCTATTATCTAGAAACATTAAAAACTCACGTTGTTCTTGGGATTTGTAAGGTGGAATAGGTGTTGAAACATTGTTCACATCCATGATTAAAGGCATTAATAATCATACGTGTAAGCGTCATCTACCGCGAGAGATAGAGTTCTTTTTTCACTTCTTTTACATTGTAATGTCAATGACAGTAACGACGAACGAAATGATCATTGCATGTTTTCATAAATGCGAAATAAACGTCGTGTTTTCGGTGCCAATTCTTTTCAAGGTTCGTCATCATTTTGTTCCTTTGTGTATGCGCGCGACCACGAAAAAAGTAACACCAGCTTACAGTGAGTAAAATTCGTCTGCCGATAATCCCTTTGGTCTTTTTAAAGCACACGCGTTATAATCTTCCCCTCCCCAGAATTAAACGAAACTCGCGCAGGTTCGACTTTTCGACGCCCTCTGTATTATATCTGTATATCGTATCACGCGAGATTCGCACAATAAAATGTGTATACATATATATATCCCATCGACGTAAATCAATAATTGAAGCGACCGGTAAAGCAAATTGGAAGCAAGTACTCAAAATTGGAGTGACATACGTCGAAGGAATTTTTTATGATTTAGAATTTTTTTATCAATATTTGATAGATAACGTAGAAAAATTGAATGTAAGAAAAAATCAAGCATAGTATGTAAGTAAAAATGGACTTGAAAAAAATTATGCAATTTTTACGTTTTGAATAAATAGAAAGAATTATCAAATGAAACCTACCATCATAGTCGACCGAGCCATCGCCTTTGATCGGTGGTTGAGCTGCCTGTTTTTTAATATCTCCAGAACTTCCGCTTTCCGTGGGTGTTGGCAATCTTTCGATATCGCGTCGTCTGCTGAAACAGGGGTACCTCGATAAAATCATTTTTTGTGGCTGATATGAGGCGAAAACGATGACGACCCGAATGATTATGCGATACCAGTCTCGAGGGGGAAGGAGAAAAGATATTATCGTTATTAACATTGATTAAAATTACTATCGGGTGTCGCAAAAAAATATTTGATAGCGTCGTCCGCTTCACGGAGAAACGAATGAACGGCTCTACATGAGAAAGATAGAAAAATAAATTTTCTATTTGACCGTGGCGCTGATACTTGCAGTGTAAAATGATTTGGTACGGTCGATGGTGTTGACAATTCATCAGCTGCGTCGTAATAATCTTCATCCTCATCAGATGACGAATACGAAAATTCCGGGACTGGTAAATCACGATCGACAACTGCAAGTTTCAATACAAGAACATAATTTGTGATTTTTCTCGCTTGAAAAATTGAGGAGTTTAATTAATTTAAACAGACCGGTCGTCAAACCCGCGATTCGAGGCTCAAGACATTCCGATCCTAATTCAATTCCAGTCTGCACAGTTAATTCGGATTCTCTCGACGATGCTGAAAATTTTAAAAAGAAAAATTTTTTTAAAATTTCCGATGAATGGAAAATAGTAAAATAGCCAAAAGTAGTGTCTTACTGCGAGGCAAACTCGGCGAGACGAGAGAGATTTCTGTGGGTCCTCGATAAATGCCGTTTACTGGTATTGCGGTATTCTAAAAATAAATTTTTTTATAAAATCGATTTTTTTTTCGTTCTTCGTATTTTTTTGAGACTTTACTTTAGCAATCTGCAGTTGAACAATGGTATGTTTGACAGAATTGAGAACTGCATTCGCTTGATTCAGCACAGCTGTATATCTTCCTCGCGTTTCTTCATCATCACTGGGAATACTTTTCCGCTTCTCCTCAATAATCGTGATTTGATCGATCAAAAGTTGTAAATAGACGTCAGCCTCAGCGACCTTGCGATCGAAATCCTGTTTCGGCGGTGATTTTCTGGGATCCCAACGCTAAAAAATATCAACAAAAAATGTAAGTTTTTCTGAAAGACAAACATCGAAAGAAGTTGAAAAAGATTGTTTCCGTATTTACCGCATGAGAATGACGGACTATCGTATCCTCGAGAGCGCGAACCCATCGTTCGCGTTCCTCACCGTCCCTCGTCTGGAAGTGAAAAGTTTTTGGATCGTCCTTCGACGATGATGTCGTAATAGTGAACGTACTGTCATCCTCGTCGTCAATACCGATCACCGCCCCTCTCAGTCGAACGCAGCCTCTCCTCGCCCCTCGCATCATTTTTTCTTTGCTCTATAAACAATAAAGTAAGAATACAGTTTAAATTTGCTCTTTGCTTCGACTCCAAAAAACGCTTATTGTCAGCACTGATTTACATTATAACACAATAGGAAATAATCTAAAAATAGTGATTCACACAAACTGTAAAGGCTTTCTTTTTTGTACCGCATGGTTTAGCATTCACGAGTAAAAGGAATTATATCACGAGTCCATGTGTCATTAATATTGAAGTCGCAAAAACATGACCTTCTATAATTCGAGCACCCTCCGAGAGTGAATACGTAATTATGAATAATTGCAAATGTATATAAAGGTATGTATTCACAATAGATATGCATTTGTTTTCAGGCCACTCAAGATTTTATATATACTCACTCATGCCATTAAAATCGTTTAAATATTCGTACTGCGTACTACATGTTACACTCTCTGTCAAAATAATTTTGTAAATTGACAAGTAGTCAGAATGGGAATAGTTGCATACTACAATTATGTTTTTGAAGATACCGCAGGTAAGATTTTTCGAAATTAATTTCAAGAATTTTTTATATTTAAAAGAGTTTTGGTAAGCTAATGCTCTTTCTTTCTGTGTCAGATCCGAGAACCAAGGATTGGTTCCTTGTACACAATCCCATTCCATTGACATTCATTTTCTTGAGTTATTTTTTCATTATACTTGTACTTGGACCTAATTACATGAAAAATAGGGAAGCATATTCATTCAAAACATTTATGAAGTTTTATAATGTATTTCAAATAATTGCCAATGCTGCATTGGTCTATGGCTGCGCCACTGCTGGATGGACAAAAAATTTCAGTTTGGGCTGCGAGCCTTTAAACACATCTCCCACAGGAGAGGGCTATAAAGTAATAATAAACATATGCTCAAATTTTTTAAATATTTTTTAGCAAGTTAACAATATTCTGATATTATTTATTCAACAGATGGCTACCATGATTTGGTGGGTGTACATGATAAAATTGCTCGATCTCATAGAAACTGTGCTCTATGTCCTTAGAAAAAAGAATAGACAGATTTCAGTTCTGCACGTTTATCATCATACAACAACAGCGTTAATAGCTTGGATGTGCACAAAATGGATGCCCGGCGGAATGCTATCGCTCAATGTTGTAATTAACAGCGCTATACATGTTATCATGTACTCGTACTATTTTATGTGTACAGCTGGTCCAACGCTTCGAAAGTTCGCTCAACCTATAAAGCCTTGGATTACTATCATACAAATGGTATTGACATGATCAAACTTAATTAGAACCAAATTAAATTTGTCAAATTTTTTTTTATACATCAATTTTATCTTTTACAGATTCAGTTCTGCATCCTCGTTGCACATTCCTCACAAGGTCTTTTACCTTCCTGTAAGATTCCTAAGTTAATCTGCTTCCTTATCTTCATAGATTTGATTATTAACTTTTTCTTGTTTTTGAATTTCTACAGAAAGAATTATATCCGAGAAAACCGAGAAAAAGTTATGTAATCAATGAGCTATTTGTAAATCGAATAATAAATTATTTGACTTCCGATTTGTAAAAAAATTGTTTTTTAATGCTGAGTGGACATTGTTGCAAATGTATTTATGAATGTATGCGTGCGTATAACCTATAAATTTATGCTCATCGTTGTTTACGTAGAAATAAATGAATTACCAAAGTAAAAATGAATTGATTATTGAATTTTAATACTTACTGTGTAGTACGATAAAAGACCAGCATTATCGTCAAGAACAAACCATCGATATTGCCATCCATTAACAACATTAGTCCATTTACTCAGTGAGCCCTCCATAGTTGTCGACATTTTGGTTTGACGGATATCAGCTGACTTCTTTCTTCGCGAAGTATTTGGAGTTTCGCAAAAATTACGAGCGAGAGCGCCAGAAGTGAAATTCCAATATGTACTCATGTGGCACTGACAGGATGCGCAGTAAAGTCATATGTACAATGTAGATTTGTACAAATAAATCATGTACTATTAGAATTCAAAGATAAGAGTGGGCACGTAATTTTACAAATATTACTCTGCAAAATTCTTGTTAAAAATGGAGTACCGTCATGATCGACATGAAGGAGATTCTGAGGTTGTCATAAGAAATTTATTTTTTCGAATGTTATTCCAATAATTAAAAAATTGAATTAATTAGGAACATCCACGGAACTTGATCCCGGCGTTATGCCGACAATTTTATGATCTCGGATGGGTTACTGGTACAGGAGGAGGAATATCAATCAAGCATGGGTATTAAAACTCTTTTTTTATTTCTCTATAATATTCAATGTCATGTAGACATTTTTGTACTCATATAAATAAACCTTACAGCGATGAAATATATATAGCTCCATCCGGAGTCCAGAAGGAACGAATGCGTTCAGAGGATTTATTTGTCCAGGACATGAATGGTAAAGATCTGGTGATTCCACCCATGGCAAAAAAACTGAAAAAATCCCAATGCACTCCACTCTTCATGTGTGCTTACACAATGAGAAAAGCTGGAGCAGTAATACACACCCATTCCAAGTTTGCTCTTATGGCTACACTTTTGTGGCCAGGAAAAGAATTCAGAGTTACTCATCTGGAAATGATTAAGGGGATCAGAAATCAGGAACTGGGAAGAGCTTACAGATATGATGAAGAGCTTGTGGTACCAATTATTGAGAATACTCCATTCGAAGAAGATCTGAGAGATCGCATGGCTGAGATAATTGATCAATATCCAGCAACTTGTGCCATACTTGTCAGGAGACATGGTGTCTATGTTTGGGGAGATACTTGGCAGCAGGCTAAGACAATGCAAGTTCATGTTTTTTATTTACAGATTTATTAATTGCTTATGAAATTTTGCGAATTCTTACCTTGTTTTTTCGCCAACAGGACTGAATGTTACGATTACCTCTTTGATGTTGCTGTCCAAATGAAACAGAGCGGCATAAGTCCATCACTCACTCCTGAAAATTATGAACTTAAATTCCAGGAAGAGGAGAAGAAATAATTTTACTCTGACATTACCAAAGAAGAATTTGTTGTATATATGTACAAACTTGTTTAACATTTTGTAGTTCATTTTACAACATTATCTAAAGAGACAATTTTTAAGTATCAGGCTCATAGGGTTGAAATTGATTTCGAATTTTTTTTGCTAGCTCGGTTTCTTCATCTTTGTCCAGCTGACATTCGCGCCAGTCAGCACGTTCAGGTATATCCAATATTCGATCGCTTGCCAATACTTCGCGACCGAATTGAAGCGGAAAGTCTTTTTTTATACGATGATAGAGCATTTCACCGTTAGGTAATTCTACGTAAAAATAAATAACGCCAGGTTGGGCGATTTGTCGCAGTTCTGAGCGTTGAGGAATCTCGTCGAGTTCAAAATTGTTGCAAGAAGCCATCTCTTGAAACATCTCTAGCAGAGAAGGCGCCTGATTTTTGTGAACCGGTACAGCTTGCATTTGGCAATGAGAGCTCTTGTAATTTCTCTCAAAGAAAACAGGCACGCAGTCTTTGTCCGCGTAATACTTTCTTATAGCATTTTTGTACACCTTCATTTCTTTTGCGACTTTATCAGGTAAAATAGACAAGCTCTGATGATGCGTTATTGGTAAAATTAGAAAATGATCTTCCACTAGTCCACCTCTGGCGAGAGCAACGTAAACTTCGCTTCCAACAGATATAACAAGATGTTTCGATACTTCGGGACTGGATAAGCAGAACCAACATTTCGATTGATCAAATTCCATTTTCGGCTTCTTATTGGCTCTGTCGGTGCGTCTACCTCCACGTTTATCGTCTTTAGAATCCATGTCAAAGAAAAACTGCGTGTTTTTCACCTCGACGTTCGGACACGACGGCTGATTTCCTAACAGCGTTTTTGGGTAAGGACTGGTGGTTTCGTCCGTCGTTTTTTGCACGAGATCCGATAATCGAGTCCTGTCCACCGGTGTCAGATTCAAAGCATACAGCCACTTTTTCTTCTCAGCATTTCCAACTTTAGAGAGTGCTATGAATCTTGATGCGATTTCAATGCTGTTATCATTTTGGCTCTGATTTCTAAAACAATATACAAAGTCGATTACAAATTGAAAATAAAATAAAAAAATTAATGAAGACAAGAAATTTTTTAAAAATACCTGTAAGGAGGCCTCTCATAGTGAATTCCTTCCATGGCACAGACATGATATCTAGGTTTTATTTGTGCCGCTAGCCAAGCCAGTAACTCAGAACCATTGTACTTGTGTTCAGGATTATTCGGATCCCAATCAGTAATTCCTTTAGGCCATGGAGAAGTCATGAGGACATCAACACCTCTGAAACTCGGTTGACCTTTCATGCATGAATTTCTGATCGCTACAACATCTTCTTCATTGAAACCGCAATTACCATGTTTAGGATCCCCATTACCACTCAAATAAGCAATCTTTAGACCAGAGCTTGATGTGTAAAGTCCTCGCTTGCCAAGATATGTCAAATTTTGACAAATGTCACAGCCATTCATGTCCTGATAAAATGTAACATCTTCAACTCGATTAGGACCAAGAATGTACGTTGGAACTGGAATATTTTTCACACCATTTTTGTATGGCTCCAATTCAATATTGTCAGAGCCAAAGAAATTTCCAACGCACAGCAGAAAATCAAAAGGTCCACTCTTTTTGTTTATCGTATCTACTTTATTGAAAAGGAATTTAAACTTTCCTTCAACATCACCACACAATAAAACTTTTTGTTTATCTCCCATTGTTTACTTCCCTGCAAGATTGACAAAGTTTCGGTTTTGAGGTTACGACAGCGAATTTGTCAATTTGCTTTCTGATCTTCCAGAAATCTATTTCAAGTTTTTGTTCTAATATCAATTCTAGAGATAATGTATTAATAGTTTTATTTACTTAAACATTTCTTATAATAGTTTTTTAGAATCGGTGTTTTGTAAACACAACGATTTGAAACGTGATTTTTGAACCATTCACAAGCGACGTGAAACTAAGTTCGCGAAATATCCACGAGAGGGCAGAAGCGTTACAGATTGTGTGGACGAAATTGAAAATCTCATGAATATGTATTAAAAATCTTCTAAATTCCTGGTTTGTATATTTATTTTTAACAATCATTGTAATTTAAAACTAATTTCAACAATGTTTTAATTTTCTCTTTGTGAAAGTCAATGTTACTCGCTTTTTACACACTTGTTCTACACTGTTATTTAAGATGGGAATAATATTAAAAAATAAAATTATACCAATTTTAAATGAAGGGAAATCACATGATAAATTTGTCAGTCGATGAATACCCCAAAGGAGGACAAAAATTATTCAGTTTCTTGAATATTGGGAAAAGCGTGGGAAAAACAGAGTGAAGAGAAATCCCGATTGCACCCTGTTGGGAGTTCATTCTGCAAGTGCAAAACGAAGAGAAAAAGGGGCAGGAAGACATTTTAGACGTAATTCCTTTAATGCCCACAGGTTGGCGCTTGTCCTTACACGAAATATAATTTGGAGAAAAATTATTTACGAATTCGGAAAGTTTTCTTTGTGTGCTTTCTGTGTCTCACGGTACTAAATATTTTTCGCATTCGTCTTCGTATTGGTGCGTACATGAAAATACTTGACTCGTGGGAACGTCGGTACGAAGACACCGCCAAGACGGACCAACATCTGGAAACGATTTTCCTCGGAGTTGTAAAATTTACCTGTACCTTCGCCATCTTGACCGCCATGAGAAATAGTGCCGCGTGAAGAAAAAAAAGACTCTCATTTACCTCTTCTTTTACCTGATCGTGAGAAAATATCTTCGAGCACTTGCCTTCGAATATGTTATCTCCGTAAAGCACTGTTGTGTCGTAATTTCAATTCTTGTTTATTACCATCTCTGTAATCTCAAAAATGGTGGCAAATGTTTTCTTCTTTTCCTCTTACATACACATTCTTTCTGGTTCTTCGTGAAGTATCTGCTTGGACGTATTAAAATTTGAAGTACACCTATGTCAAAAAACAATGAAATAAAATTTTATCCCTTATTTTCCTACAAACGATAAATTCACAGCTAATTTTCGACAACCCTGAACAAAAAAAATTTAATTAAAACAAAAATAAAAAAAACTGATAAGGCGACATTCTGAGGAAAAAAATGTGAAAATCTTTGCATTTGCAGATCTGTTATGTCGCGTATAATGAATACATCGTCGAGTATATACGTATATCCTACCGTCAAGGGGGCGAGTTAGGGGAATATTTCCTGAGCCGGAGGAGAGGGGGGAATCTCTCGAGGGATGAAAGTGGGGGCCGCGGACAGCGCGGCGAATCGCCGATGGGCGTGGCAACCGGACAATTTCTATTCGCCAACGAATACAAATTTCCTCCAATCGTAGCTCACCCAAGGCGTATCTTCCTTCGAAACATCTCCGGTTGATATGCTGAAAAACGCGACGAGGTCCGCTCCGAGATGCGTCGACGACGAGATGAGAAAGATGGA
The DNA here is from genome assembly GCA_030522605.1 of Cremastinae sp. B BG-2022a. Lineage (NCBI taxonomy): Eukaryota > Metazoa > Arthropoda > Insecta > Hymenoptera > Ichneumonidae > Cremastinae sp. B BG-2022a. Next base: position 42,862 of record JAPYYX010000087.1, read on the forward strand.
TGTACATTCGTGCGCAATATTTGTAACAATATACGATCGCTATATTATTACTATTTTCATCATCATTATGATTATTATTAAAGAAATAAACAATTATCCTCATTAATATCTACGTATGCACATTTTATTATTATTATTATTGTTATTATTATTATAGCTATATCAGTATCATCGCACATATAGGGCAGAAATGTAGAGGGTGGGATATCGAGAGAGGGAAAATGTACCCAGCCAGGTGAGATTTCGCCCGAGCAGCGAGTTCGCGACACTCGGCGCGCCCGGTTGTAACGAAAATTTTACAATCACCAGATTTTGAGGTTTTTGTGTGAAAAGGAATAGAGAGTGCGTTTTTGTTGCTTCTGCTGGAAGGGTAAATCAATGTGAAACGATCAAAATGTAGAAATGACAAAATGGAAATGAGTTTTGAATAAAAAAAAGGGATCGAGAGAATGAAAGCTGAGAAAGAAAGGACGTAAAAAAAAGATTATGTATAGAGAGGATAGAGGGACAAAATCGAATATGATCGCTCATTTTTAAATCCTGAGAAATATATTTGCATAGAGAAATATGGTGGTTGATAGTTCGCGCGTGTGCCTGAGTCGGAGTGCGTGAATCTAAACGGGAGAGACTCTTCGATCTGTGCCGAAAGCTCTTCGGATTTACCGAGCTGCGTGCGCGTTAAAAAGAGGAAAAACGAAAGAGCCTACATACGTGCTCTCGCATCAAATTAGCGACTGCGGTTATCTTTTGTGCCACGACTATTGAAATGTAGAATTACTGAACCAGCGAGGCGCGGAGAAACATTTGAAAAAAATCGACGGACAATGATATCTTCGAGAAAACATCGCCCGTGACGTTTTCTCTCCCCCTCTCGCTTATTTCGTCGTCTCTCTCTCTTTCTCTCTCCCCAAAGAACATAATGGCGGACGATGTGCAACGATCTCGTAACAAAAAGACTTACCGTGACTGTAATCGACAAATGATCAAACGAAAAATTCTACTTTCCTGTCAGTAGAAACTCGAGAAAAGAGAAAATGAAATTTTGACCGACGTTGGAAACATTCATGAGGAATTTCTTTATTTTCAGGTAAAAATGATGAATATTTTTGTAGATAAAATATTGAATTGGTTAAAAATTAAATTCCTACCTTATACAAAAGCCATTGATGTCTGTAATTGGTTTTGCTGATGTTTTTTTCGTTTTAAGACTAAAGCGATTTAAAGTGATGTGCATGCGTCTGCAATAGATATTTACCAATCAGTAAATTTGAAAGTGTCGAATTAGTGATTCTGATTTGTTAATATTTTTTAAATTATTATAATTCACAATTCTAAAAATTTACTATTTGAAAAAATTGCGAATTTCACAATACATAGACCAGGAAAATTATCTTCAAATTTTCAAAAAAATATTTTAGAAGCCGTGAATTAAAAAAAAATTGTTGCTAATATTGTTAAAATCGATTCAGTAAAATTGCTGTAGAAAGTATTCAACGTCACAACTTTTTATTTTTATATATTCATCAGAGAAGTTGAATTGTTAAAAAAAAAGAATAAAAAAATTTGACGTTTAATGGATGACGTTTAAATTTGAAAAATCGTGCTAATTTAGTTTTCTGACGTTTACATTTTGACGTTACGAATCCTGGAAGGATCGGTTGTGCTTTTCGTTCGTGCACACTCGATTTTTTGAGCCTCGTAATTCTGTCGCGTATGACGTAGGAGGTGCGAGGGGGTTCAAGGGGGTCGTCGTATAACCGTAGTGTCTGATCGGCGAACACGACGCTTGGTCACGTCCGATAGCGATTCGCAACCCCCGAAATACAATCTCTCGTCTCTCCTTCAGTCTAACGCGAGCCTTAAAACTACGAGGACACTCCTCGCTTCCTTTCTCACCCAAAAAATCTCAATACCTCATGGACCACCCTTGCATTTTTTCGCTTATTTTTTAAGGGAAACGTATTCCCTTTTTTATTTCAATTAATACACCTCAGCAGTGATGTTTTTTACAAAATATATCGAGAGACTCGTGTGCTTCGGAAAAATTCAAATTATTCTCTCAAGTGCGAAAGTGCCCTTAATACATTTGGTGTTTAAAAATTATTATCATTTTGAAACGATAATATAATCATCACGTAATTTTTTTATTTTTTTTCGCGACAAATTACAATTTTTAATGCACGTTTCATTATGTAGTTACAACAATGATGGTTGCCTTGGTCAGTGTATTGCTTCAACGCCGTAAGAAGAATTGTTTAAACAATTGATTTTTCATTCTGAAAATCGAGGAAAATTGAAAAAAGTGACGAAAATTGGAAAATTCTCCAGAGACCGTCGGAAGCTTTTTCTCAAACATTTTTTCCGCTCTCTCGTCACCCACAGGATATAACGTTCCTTTACCGGAACCACATAGATTTCAAAGTTTCATGAATATAAGTGTACCCAAAAGTCGCGTTTGGATCGATAACAGTTTCCCAAGGGGAGAAATGGATGGATTATTCCAGTTCGAATCGTTTTTTCTACGTCCAATTTTTAGGTAGGTTAAATTTGAAAATTGTATAAAAAATATTTTTTTTCGATGATAAAAGGATATTACATTATCTACTCCAATATTGATTAATTGGCAAAAAATTATTTTTAAATCAATTTGTTACACGTCAAAAAACAAACGTAAAAAAAAATTCCCACAAGAACCCTCATTTTCGTTTTTCTTAACCCTTTTCCATGAACGATACTCCAATCGATGAATTCGATCAGATTTGATTATTATCGATGAGAAAATCAATAAAAGTCATGCGGAGGGGAAAATTTTTCTTTGTGATATCCGTAAATATTTTAAATCGCCTTCGAGAAAAAAAAACGTAAAAATTAATAAGAACTTAAGGAAATATAAATCGAATTACCCACATTGAAATTTGGTTTTATTTTTAATACATGGATTTGCAAAAGTCAATTCCATAGAATGTAAAAGATTTTTTTCTAAGATACAGCATAGAAATTTGGCGCCAGGTGGGTAAGAGCGATCTTCATCGATGCCGGTCGATTGTTTGATCTATCGGAAATCTCGAGCTTCCAATTCGAAATATCGCGTTACCTGATGCGCCCGCATTCAATTCCTTTTCTTCCTCTTCCGATCGACGTGAGAAACTTCCTGAGCCACCTCTGGGACGTTTTAATATCATTTTATCACATTTTTAACCCTTTTCCGCATTTTCTCTCACAAATTCGGTTTCACGCGATGGAATCAAATATTTTCTTATACCAAAGTCTTTAAAATTTGAACTGCACTTTAAAAATATCTTTAAATCACTTACTAATCTCCGAGTTTATACATTTTCGAATAAACAAACTTTTTTTTATAGTTTCGAGAAGTCGATAATTTCTACTTTTTTCGGTTTAAAAAAACAATGTAAGAAAACGAACGGAAAGATCACGTTCTCGCTGAGAAAGAGGGGAGAAAAAATAATTTATATCTGTACTTTTTGGGAAGAAGAGGGTGAAAATATTTATCGCGTGCCCTTGTCTACGATCTTTTTTACTCCGAGTGAAGTTTTAACTCCTTCTGATGCTATTTAAAGACACTTCGAACGGCTTGGATTTTATTTCTCGATACATTTCTCATGAGCATTTACGAGTTAGTTATACTTATATTTTTCACTCAAATTTATAATTTTCTCACGTTGAATTTCCATTATGAATAAATCGATTTTGCATCTTCGAGTCTTGAAATTTGTTTTTCCTTTCCGTTTTAATTTTTTGCTCGCTCGATTGAAAAATTGCCGAATAAATTTTAACAATTTCCGGGAGGAGTTTCAAAAGTAAACATTGGAGCAAAGTCGAGCCAGCCGGAACGGGGCGTGTTCGTTTCCTAAAGCCATTTGTAGGAAAGAAACAACGAAGGAAAGTCACTACTGAGACAGCCTCCGAGATCCTTTTTCCTCTCTAGGCGCGCGCGTCCCTTTTTTCCTCTCAAGAGTCTCTCCCAGAGAGAAAGGAGGATTTTTATTTTTTCTCCCATTCACGCAGCTGCCCCAGGCGCGTGTGTCAACCAATCAATTATATTTCCACCTATGCCCTTCTCGTTAAAAAAAGAGAAGAAGTAAATACAATGAGAAGAAAAATCAGAAAACTCTTTCGTTTTCGTTCCCTCGTAAAAATTTGTCAACCCTCTTAATTAGAATTGATAATTAAGTTTTATTATTAGAATTAAATAATTCGAATTTTTAATAGAAGGTATAATTGAAATTATAAGAGAAAAGAGAGACTCGGAGCAAATAGATGAAAAAGTAAAAGAAGGACTGAAAAACCTAAAATACAAAACGATAAATGAGGAAGAGGAATTAATACAAAAATCGACCTATAACAATAAGTATAAACTTCTGATTGAACACACGGAAGAGCCATGGAAATATTGGAAAAAAGAAGAAGTAAAAGGAAAAGATAAGGAAATGTGGCCAAGACTTAGGTGCGGAAGCATAGGAAGAGCTGGAAAAAAGGAGAAGACGATTGAAGATGTAGACTATGTACGAAAGGAAAAGATTGAGCATCTTTTGTGGTATGCAATAAAGGAAGAGAGAGGGTAAATAGTAAATCAACAGAATACGTGAAAGAACGGGTTGAAGAAAACGGAGAAAAGTATATCTCAGAGAGACTGATAGACATGCTCAAAGGAGATGTAAACCAAGAAATGTGTGAATACTTTAGGGAAATAGAAAGCCTATGTAAGACAAAAATATAAATTAAAATTAGGATCTGTAAGTTCTTTGTAAAAAACCTTTGAAGGTTGTGCAAATAAAACTCACCAACTAACTAATATTAATGCGAATTTTTATACCAATAAAAATAATTGAAACGAGAAATAATTTAAACCAATCGCGGTATTCTCATTATAAATAAGAAAAAGTGTACACGAGGAGAAAAAAATAAAGCTCTTTCGTTTTGTTTGCTATAGTGAAAATTTGCTAGATTAATAATATATAGGATAATAGGATCAAAAACGAGAAAGCAGAGAGTAACAAAGCTTATTTTAAAAGAATATAGAATGATTGGACAAAAATTGTTTTTCTCTTTCTCTCTTCGATTTATATATAACGTATGTACGCGTTTGGTACACGGAATGAGGATGGAAAGTAAAGCATTCTTACAACATCCTGGCACGTGCATAAACAAACTCGTACTAAAGGGTACTTAATATTTTTGGCTCATTTGGCAAACCCTCCTCGCGATTCTCAACCATATTTTTCCAGGTATTTTCTCCCATGCGCTTTTCTCGAATTTTCGGAGTAATAATCCAACTAAAAAACTAGATCAAAACAAAAATCTTGTCTAAATTGAGACAAAATTTTAAATTACCAGAATATTCTTATGTAAATGGAAGATTAAACTTTTTGCTTCGGAATCTTGTTTTTTAACGAATAGTAAAAAAACAAGTTTACTTAAAATTTCTGTTGTTTTTGTTTGTGACGTACATAAATTATATAAAAATCAACTTGTTTAGGCGATTTCATTTCATTGCTCCATCCCAGTAGCGAAAAAAAGGCGCGGACAAGGAGCGAGAAAAGGTCGAATTGATCCTGTCAGCGTCGATAAATCGCTGCTTCGCGAGGACATTTCACAACATATCAAAGAATATGACATCGATACCGAAAAAAAAGAAAAATAATAACCGAAATAAAACGTTGATTTATTTTCACGCCGTTCTGATCTCGGAGGAAAAACGAAATAACGTGACAATGGCGATCGTTGTTCGACGAAAAGTTTCGCCGGGACCGGAGAACAAAAATCTATCGAAAAATTCCACTTTGCCCGCTTTCGAGTCAATAAAATTTTTACGAGACTTTTTTCACGGTGAGGAGAATTATGTGTTTTTTTTCTCTCTCTCCGAGGCGTTCGTAATTTGTCGGGTTTGGAATTGAGAAAAAAAAATAGAAAATAGAAAATTGAGTCGAGAAATTCACGCCCTTTCCTCTCGGACTTCCGCGACATTTCTTCTTCTCTTTTTCTCTCGCGCTCTCTTCTCAACCCAAAAAGCGGGAAAAGTTTTATTTTTACAGGATATACTGAGGTTTGTGGGAGGCCTGAGAAAATTAGGGAAAATTGGGTCACTTTTGCGTCTCGGATTAGCCGCGGTCAAGGATCAACGAAAATTTTCAGTTGACGCGTTGACACGCGAGAAGAAATCCGACACTTCCTCGGTCACCGTCCAAAGTACAGAGCGAAAAAGTCGACTCGGCGTTTTTCTTTTTTATCATAAAAACCATATTTTCTTAACATCAATATTTCTCGAATATTTTTTTAAAATGTTGATGATAAGAGTTCCGTACGTTCACGTTGTTATTATTTAGGACAAAAATGTTTCTCGGAATGGAAATGTGGAGAAAATTTGTTTCTCAGCTTCATTTAACGTTTTTGTAACGAAAGGAATCAGAGGAGTGAAAAAATGGAGGAGGAGGAAAGGAAGGAGAGAAAACAAAAGAGCGAGGCTGCAAGCGGTGGGGGAAAAACGTCACGTGTGTCTCCGCTGGACATGTATTTCCATTGAGCGGGAGTGTGTGCAGTCCACGGAGGAGCGAATCTGACACCCTACACGCGCGATCGTTTCCAAAGCCCCCCCGAGTCCGTACAGTACAACAGAAGACTTGTACGGCGACGTTAGAAACCCTTCATTCCGCATCACTTTTTTCCATTTAAAAATAACAACAACAACAACAAAATCATAAGTTGTTATTAAATAATCGATATAATACAAATTCTCTGTTTTTCTTATCAAAAATGTATTAAAAAATGAATCGGTGATCGTGCGAATTCCATTCAAAGGTGACAAAACATTTATTGATAAAAAATGGATTTAAAACAATAAACAAAACAAAATTGATTATCGATATCATAAAGTGAAAATGGGAATCGGAGTTGCTGTGACAGAAAAATTATCATTGGGGGGAGAATAAATAAAAACAAAAGTGATAGAATAAAGTCGGACGTTTTGAGTGATAAGGAAATAAAGGAGAGACTTTTGTATTTTGATTATTCTTATTCGCTAGTCTTCGTGAAATCAAAGAGTGAAGAAGAGTGTTCAGTGTTGAGTGAGAAATTTGAATATTTTTGTGTTATGTGGTCAAACTTCGGACGACGGGAATCAAAGAATTAAAAATTCGTAGCTGCGATGCATAAATCCAGTGAGTGAAAGAGAACGAAGATTCCTCTCCTTCCTTTGCTCGCTATTTTTTATATATTTGCAGTTTATTTTGATTCATTTTTATCTCAATCAAACCGCCAGTCGCAAGCATGGAAGATTCTAAGCCCGAACAACCTTTAAGCAAACTGCGAAAGAGTTGTGAGTGCATTTTTTGGTTATTATTTTCTGTTATTGTCACTTTTTACTTTTAATTTTGAATGATTTTACGATCACTGTAAAAACTGATGTACATATAACAATGTCGACTCGCTAAGAGGAACTGTCATCGGTTATTTCCTGTTGATACGAAACACCGTTATTATTTTTCGATTACAATTTAAATATACATTCGAAAAAAGGATTGAAAAACGATAAAGTCGATTTTTAGGTTTTTTAATTTCTTCAGATTTTTTTGGAGTAATCAGCGATTTTGTTATTTACGATTTCTGATTCGATTTGGAATTTTTAAAAAAAATTTTACATACGGATTTGGTTAATGAATACTTGAACAATTTTTTACAACAACGTGCGAACAATTTTCAATTAATTGTGCTGCAAAGCGTGATTGAAAAATTGTAAGATCGATTTTGCCCTTTCAAGTCGGGCCTCCCAGACCGTGTCAGGTCCAGAAGGAAGGCGAGGAGAGCTTTCCTCGGGAGATTTGAAAAATTTCGTCAGGCTCTTTGTTGAGACTTTTGTCATCGCACGACGATCGTACACACCGGTCATTCGTCCCGGCAATAAACATTCGAAGTATACTATACACGAAGAAACTGGACGACGTCCGAGCAAAACGAGAAAAAAATTAAAAAAAAGCGAGAGCGAAAGAGAAAAAGGGAGAACCGAAGAGAGAGGAACTTAATGAAACGAGAAAGTGAGAAAGAGAATTTTGTTCCCACCGACTTTTATCGCTTTCAATGTTTTAAGAAGGCAAAAAAATAAAAATAGTAACTATATATAAGTATTTATTTTTTGAAGCATCAGAGAAATTAAAAATGAATTTCAGATACAAAATTTAAATGCTCTTGACTATAATCCATATCTAATCTAAAAAGTTAAATTTAAATACAATTTAACACTTCATAAATTAAATTTAAGTATCGAAAATTTAATTTTTTTGCACGCGAAACGTAACTTTTCAGGTCAATGCTATCTTTTTGTTATTATTTTACCGATCATTTTTATTTCTGGTGGAATGAGTAATCATGTTTGTAAATATCGCTTGATTTGTAACGAGGTCTCTTGATAAAAAAAAACTTGTGAAAACAAGCTCCTGAATTTCCACGTAATCTTTCAAATGTCCAAACAGGAAGGTTCGGAAGCCGTTGCTTGTTTATCTTTTACGTTTATTTTTTAATCTCGCAAAGATGGTTCATTTCCTGATGGCGAATACAATCGGGAAGTTAGCAACGAAAAATTTTAATACCCAATCTTTTTGCAAGATTTATCCACACAGAGTGAAATTTTTTTCTTTCGGTGATTCGTAAAAAAATTATTCCAAAAGTGAGAAGTTATTTCTTGAAAAAAAAAAATTGATTCTTTTTTACTTCGCACTTCGTTCGAGGGACGTTTTTTCGAATTTTTCTCGCTACGTAACCCTTTGGCCTGGCGAAGGATGGCTCGCGCGGCGACCGTCGGGACTTGAGAGAAAAAGAACGAGAGGAGGAAGAGACGTACGAGAAAAATAAAGGAGGAGGAAAAAAGAGACGGAATGAGCGTTGTGAAATTTTTGACGTGTGTGAAAGTTCTCGCACACGTGGACGACGAGTCCGTACTTTATTGGCGAATCGAATTTGTACCTCCACGGAGAGAAAGAAACACGGAGAGGGAGAGAAAAACATCAGAAAGGGAAAGAGAGAGGAGAGAATAACTCGCGATATTCGACCGTTCTGAATTTCGCAATAAGTCCCTTTAAATATTCGACAAATGCTCCAAAATTTCTTTTATTTACATGACGTTTTTAAAATTAAATTCCGAGTATGTATACCTAAATGTCTTGTACTCGAAGGCTCATGAAAAAGAAAAAAAGAATAAAAAACTTGAGACTTTTGCGGTCGGTCCATTCAAAATTTTTTATTTATTTATTTATTTACTTTAAAATTAGTTCGATGAATTTTTTCATCATATCTTCATGAGTCTTTTAAATTTCAATTAGTGGACTTTATTTTTTGACAACAAGAGCGTAAATTTCTTGTAATCGAAGACTCATTACATTCCCTCTCTTTGCGAATTCCTTGGAAAAAACGTGACAGAACGAAAGAAACATATTAAGATAATAATTTCTTACAAATAAAAAAGTTACATAGTTTCACGAAACAGTCATATTTGAGAAAGATTTTCAAGAATTTTTCAGATAAAAAAATTTATCTATGAAACTAGTAGGCTCTATTCCTGATGAGGTTTATCTCGGGAAAAAAATCTCAACGCCTTCCTTAGCGTAAAAAACAAACTACGGTGATTTTCGATAAAAAGTGTGAGAGCATTTTTTTTAATCGTAATGTTTTTCGCTCGAGCGTCTCGTGGCTTTTCCCTCATTTTCTTGATACGCGAGCTCTACGAGGAAGCGAAAAATGAAAAAAACAAAAAAGAAAGAAAAACTCGCGAGTTTTTGCCGCGATTACGAAACAAGCGAGAATTTTCCGTCGCTGATGGCCTCATGTTCTCTCGAGAATAAGAGAAAAAAGGAAGACCGGGGCAAGCGAGAGAGAGCTTTTTCTCAATGCCAGAGGGCAAAACTCTCTTTGGGGTGAGCCCTGCTAACAATTAGTGTAACAGCGATTCACTCCCCTAAACTCGAGACCTTGTACGCCGACCGCGTTGAAATAACTGTATATCGGAGCACACGACTCACCCGCGCAGATATAAAATCTCACGGACCTCTGTAACAACCCTCACGAAAGAAAAGCTCGAAAAAAAGTGTCGCGACCCTGGAATTAAAAAAAAATCGCCTGTGGTTGTGCTTCGCTTTTTTTTCTTCATTTCAGAACGCTCTCCTATTTAATCTTCTATTATTTAAACAAATAAAATGATTTTTTTTTCAAATCATGTGAAAAATGATATTCTTAGGCAAGAAAATGATTAAAATAAAAATATAACCCAAATGATGTATTGAACTAGATTTCAAGAAAAGATGGAAAAATCTGGTCAAGTATATATAAAAGTATCTGTATTCATTTAATTAACATTGTAAGCAAATGAGACGAGACTCTTATAAAATTGTACAAGACAAATATTAATATTCTATAGAAAAAAAATGAAAATTCACGAATTTTTAGAATGAAATAATTTTACGATAAAATTGCAAGCAAATATTTTTACTATGAGTATTTATTTAAACATTGAATTCATGAGATAAAAAGTGTTTCTTTTTTTCTTTTTTACTCTTTTTTCAAAAGTCTCTTGAAAGTTAGTCTCGGTGGCTTGAATCGTGTATTTGCGAGTTGTTAGAGCAAGTGGTGGTCCCTCAAGGCGAAATCCTCGAGTACAGAAGGAAGAAAACGGAGTGGAGTCGACCGCTAAACTGCAAGAGTTTCAGGGCCCCTTTCTCTCGACTCTCCTGTCACATCTTTCCTCGAGAAGCTTTATAACAAATCTGTACATGAATGCAAGAGTATATTCAGGCATGGGAACACATCGCAGGGCCGTGTGTCACCCTTTTCCTGAACACCAGATCCCTAACAACCCCTAAACTGGAAGTCACTCTGAAGATCGTACGGGATGACGTTAAGTGTGACCGATCGTTCGACCGGGAGCGTTTCTTCGGTCCCTGAAAAAACAAAATGGCTGAATCGTATTCATTTTATTTTTTATTTTATTTTCGTAATTTATGTATTTATTCAATATTAATTTATTTGGTAAAATATAATTTTGTTATACTTGCAGCTTGAGAAAAACAATTTACGAATTTGTTGACTTGCAACTTTTTTCTTGAGAAAATTATTACAATGGTGGAAATTTTTCGCAGCAAAAATATTTGACGTCTAACATTCTTTTGTCAATCTTTTTTGCGATTTTTTTTCAAGGAATGTTGGAAAATTGAATTTTTATCGAAACGTCGCGAGAAGATTAATTGCGATGTTTGAAAACTTTATTTGCATGATTTTTTGTCCTCCTTCGCCAAGCTCTGGTTCGATCTGAATTCAATTCCTTGGCATTGCGCCAACGAGAAATTATCTTTCCAACAACTTTGAGATACGTTCAAGTGACTTCTGGCACGAAATCATTTTCTTTTATCACACATTTTTGTTAACCGACGAACAATTTCTCCACAGTGTATTTTTGAAAAATGCATTTATCATAAAGAAGGAAAGACTTAGATTGTTTCCGAGACACAAAAATTAATTCTTTGTACTCAATTTACCGGGACAGAAAAGAATCATTTGCAATATTTTATTTCTCAGCGAAATGAGTAATTGCAAAAAAATTACTCATGGAAATGAAATCAGCATGACTAACGAGTAAGAAACTTTAGAATCTGATTTTTCAAAATGTCAACGGATAAAATTATACATATATATAGAGAACAAATAATCGATAACATTCGGACTGCAGAAATGTATTTTTTCTTCAAGATTATCTCGAATTTCATAATAACTAGAACCGCAGACCTCGAGTGTTTTTTTTTCATTGTATAAAATGTCGGAAATAAAGTGTAATCAAGTCGATACTAAATTAGCGTTTTATACGGAGCTTTCGTGGGTCAGAGGAAATGGGAGAGTCACGGAGCGAGTGTTGAATTACGAGAAGCGAGAGGGTTCTCGCCATACATAAAAATGTACAAATGTTTGTTGCAAACTTTTCGAACATTGTAGCAGAAAGAGCCTTCGACCCTTTTTCATTGTTTTCTCTTTTTCTCTTCCTCTCTCGTTCTTATGACTCGTTCCTGACGCCATTACGCTCGAGACCGTCTTGAAAGCCAGAACGAGAGGAAGAAAAAGAGACGAGAAAGAAACAGAACGTTGTGTCGTCTAGGGAATGAAGCGAAAGACTCCGTTTGCTCGAGTCAAAATATCATGCGTGAAAACATTCGCGAGAGCAAGAACATTTCTTTCATGAATAAATTTCGCGAACAAATAAAATAAAGAGTGTCAAATATTTTGCGGAGTGAGAAAATGTACGAAAATATTTTACACCGTGTTTTATTTGAAATAATAATAGCTAAAAATTCGGTAAAAAATAATCATGTTCGATGAGAAGAACATTGAACCGAGAAGTATCGAAAAGTTATCATTTTATTTTAATTTCGTTGAAAATGTCCCAGTCAGATGTTCTCATCTTCATATGCTCGAGCTTCTGATTTCACAAAACGAGATCTCAACACGACTCTTGTTGTGCATTTCTCGGAGTAAATTTTAGCTCAGGAGGATGAAAGGTTCGGTTCACATATGCTCGGACTTTTCTCCGAGTCGTCGGGCGCATATTATTTTTTTCATACACTTTGAATACACCATCTCGAAGAAAAAATGCTTACTCGCATCTCGCGCCGTAAAAACGCTGGCTGGCGATGTTTCACCTCGGATTTTTTGCTGAGTTGACAATTTTATATACATATATACATAAAAATATATGTATACATAATATATATATTATAATGCATATACAACTTCTGGTACAATGTTTTCTCTTTCGTACACATGTACTTCGGACTTCTTGAGTTCCGTTGCAATTTCACACTTTCTTTTTTCCTTCAAATTGTCCTTATCGAATATAATATTGAACTTATCAATTTATACTTTTATGTTACTATTTATTTATTGGATAAAATTTTGAAATTTAATTTTGAAACAAAATTTAAATTCTGGGGTAGATTTTATTTTTTCTTTTATTTTTGTAGAGTGGCTCGTGTCGTATAGCAGAGATAATATTTGTCGAGATTTGTATACTCGTGCAGGATATGTGTAATAAGGGAGGAAGGGATTCTCGTTATTTTTCTATCGCGATCCCTCTCGTGCCATGTTCTGCAACCCCTTGTTTCGCGCTCAGCCTTATTTCCACTCTCCGCTCCACAAAGCTCCGAGCACTTTTGTTCCAAGATTTTTCATCCCCGGCGAGCCTTTCGCGTTTTATCCTCAAAATATCAGTCTGCACTCCAACTTCCCTGTCTTCGAAAAATAAAAATAGTCACGAAGAAATCAATAAATTTTCGATAAGCTCGTCAAATAATTTCTGCTGATGATTTTATATAATTCTCTGTTGTGTACGAAGCGCCGGGAAACAAGGAACAAACAAGAATACGAGACAAAAATACGATAAAAGATTCACGTTGAGCTATTATGCTGCAACAAATTTGGCGACAAATGTTTCTCGTTTTTTTTTCCAGAACGGGGGGAAGGAAGGGTCAGGACGATTTTGACGTATCTGTGGAAGTCTCGCAGGGAATTTTTCTTTCACGATAAACTTTGGTCTTTATGCGGAAACACGTACACGTCCCGTGAATCTGCTAGGAGATAATACAATGCGTATGGGTTAGGTCACAATGTCCTTTGGAATTTCGATGTTTCGCGTTACGTCACATTGCGAACCGGATCGGGAAATATGGGTCAAAAAACGAAAAAATTGTTTGATGAAAAATAAAAATGATATTTTGAATAACTGATTTAATTAGATTTCAATTAGATTAGTTAGATTTAATTAAGTTTTAGGTGAATTTATATATTTATTTTGTAGTTTGTATCAAAATCTGCATAAAAATTTCATTTTTATTTGAAAATTTTGACCATCAATTCTTATAATAAAACAAAATTGTTTATACAGAGAAATTTAAAATGTTGGCAGGTTGAAAATAAATTTTTACGATTGTTTGTTCGGAAACGATCGATCAAATTTGAGTTATCTCAACATTTCACTCGATTTCAAAAGTCAAAGTATACGTTTGCGGTCCGAGCAAATTTTCTCTGGATTATTTATTCAGAGTAAACAAGTTTTTTCGTTTTTTTCGACCAAACGAATTTTCGGATGGTTTTGATACGTACCCGAGAGAATTGACGTTCTGGAATTGGAAATTAGATGTCAGGGAAAGAAAAACAGAGAATTTACGAGAAGCGTGTGAGGGAGGGAAAACGGGAGGGCAACGTCTACGAAAGCTGCGAAAAGGCGTGTTGGGAAAACACAACCCTTTTTTCTACAAAATGACGTACGACGACATCTTCAAAATGAACTTCAAAATACACCGTGCATTGCCGATTTTTAACTTTTGACGTTTAGAAAATAGATAAAAATAACGCAAAATATGAAGAAAAATTCCTGATTTTTTATCATTGAATTTTTCAATTTTTTTTAATCAATCGATCCGTAATCGAAATCGCTCTTTGATGAATCAAAAAAAATCGTAAATTTGTATTTTTCAGCACAGAAAAAAAAAATTTGTATATGAATGTGTAGCGATTTGTGGGAATGTAGGTGAGAAAAAAACGTAGTGTATACGAGTGATAGGCGAACCCAGAGGAAAAAGAATGAAAGAGAAAAAAAGGGCGAGACAAAAAGAGAGCGAGAGAGAGGGGGGGTGGTTAAGCCGCGAGAATGTTGCGGAGACTCGCGCGGATCGGAGCAATAGACGAAACTCGGCTCATTGACTCGGTCACGAACGTGAGAGAGAAAAAAAGGAAAAATTCATCCCTTATTGCAACGGACTGGAATTTTTGGCGGTGTTTACGTGTCGAAGCTTTTCCTCGCCCGTTAAAAACGTTTCATCCACACGACGACTTTTTGCCCCTTTTGTGACAAAACAAAATCGCGGTCGACGTTCCGATACCGAGGAATGTTTCACCTTGCCACCCGCTTCGAAAATGAGCCCCAATTCCGCCATTTTAACGAACGGAGAGCACGTACGAGAAAATTTAAACTGCCCCGAGCCGTGAAAATTTTCAAACTTCTTTTCACTCGAGACAGGAAGTTTTCTCACGATTGACATTTTTTCTCAGGAAACCGTGATGATCAGGAATTCCGAATTTTAATGTTTTTTTCCCTGCATTCTTAATGCGCAATTTTCCGAATCGTCGTTGGCCTTCAATTGATTCTAGAAATTTCTATATAAGACGCTTTTTTTCGAAAACGAAAATGTCACTATCTGGTCACAATGGTCCCGACGAGAAATTTCTCACTGAATCTGGTCTCTTCGAAGTTTCTAATATTTTTTATAATTTTTGGAATTTTCAACGATCTTTATAATTTAGTTCCAAAATATCAGAGCTGTTTTTTTTCTTAAAAATAAAATATCAAAAAAATATCGTACATCAATAGAATGAGATCGCTTCATCTTTTTTGGAGCATGCATGTTTCCCAAATCATTATTTCTCAAATCCTTCAGGCTTTAATTTTTCTCAAAAATACAGAATCTTCTCTGGCTTTCTTTTTGTGAAGGACAATGGTACTATCTCCTCAGAAACGAACCTGTGATTCATCGTACCTAGAGTTTGACCATTTCAATTTACAAGGTAGAAAAGGACAGAACCGTGGGGGATTCCCCAGTACTCTTGGAGTAGCTACAAGAATCTTACATCCCCATCAAAGTTTGTCAAAAAGTTATTCCATTTTTATTGCTTTTCGAAAATATAATATATTTCATCACATATGTATTTTAGGAGAATTTGTACTCGAATATTCATTACGCAATAAATATAAAAAACAAAACGAGGATGATTTATGTAAAAATCATTGTATAACATTTTAGAAACATAACTCTCAATTATTTTTATACAACTTTATTAAAAAATAGCTGAATTAAAATTAAAATTTTGGAATTAGCCTGTGGATTTGAAGTAAAAATCGGCACGTGTTTTCGTTGATTTTAAAATACGGTTTACGGAGGTGTCGATAGAGAAGGACGTAAAGTGTCATAAGCTCGAAAGGGGATGAAGAGTTCAGCAGATTTGTGAGAAAACAATAAAGATTGGGAAGATGGTGAAGGAAGATAAAAATTTTGAGTGGGAAACGAATAAGGACGGGATGAAACATTCTGAGACGGAGATGAGAAAAATCTTGCGTCCTTTTTATTTTTAGGACGTAGAATTTCAGGATTCTGTATTTACCTCTTTAGACTACTTGTTGGCCCTTTTTCTTTGCGTTTCTCTATTTTTTCTTCTCTTTCTCTTTCTCTCTCTCTTTCTGTCTTTCTTTCGAACCTTATCCTCGGTAGTTAATAAACACCCGGAGATTTCGACGACACATGTTTCGTATTAGATGCTCCTTCGTCATTTTTCATATACCTGTTCCTCCGGGACACTTGGCGAGAAAACAAGTACGTAGAGAGACAGCATTTTAAATTTTCGGTGCGAAAAACCTTCGTTGAGCCCGTAAAATTTTTCGGCCCGTGAGAAAAATATTTCCGAGAGTGGACAATTCTTCTTCCGAGTGTGAGAAAATACACCTTACGATTCTCTCTTTTACTCCGGTTGTTCAGTTTCGTGCTGAATGACCGAGGCGCAGGTTGCTCTCGTCGTTTGGACACATGTGTCAGAAATTTCTGCACTTTGCTGCAAACCTGTTTCCCTCAAAATGAACATCCACACGTGTTTTAGATAATAATTTGGTTTCAGAGTCAACGTGTCAAGGAATGAATAGCAAATTGCTTTTTTATTGGGACAGAATATTGAATAAATTAATCGTAAAGGTAAAATAACGAAAATTGCGAAAATTATTATGGAAAATTCAACTGTAGAAATATTTTTATGAAAAAAAGGCTTCATCAATTTTTTAAATAAATAAAAAAAGGCTTTTGCGCAGAGAATGTAAAAGAAATTTCTGCATTTTTCTCCAAACCTGTTTTCGGGATAACTTAACTTTAGAATGAATTCGCCACGAGTACGAAGCAAATTGCTTTTTTGTCTTGACAGAAAATATTAAATAAATCAAATTGAGGATCATTTTGATATAAATAAATATTGTCTCGACAAATCTGAAATCGATAAAAAATGAACCCTCGCGCAAACAACAAAAACAACGCAGGAAAGATGAAATGTGATTCTTCGGTTCTGGTAATTTCCGTAGTATTTGGAAAAAGAGGGAGAGAATAATTTACGTTTTGGATTAAGGGAAAAGGCGGATGGTGCTGGTGTTAGTCGACTCAAGCCCTACTTTCGTTATTTCTCAAATTAGTTAAAAGGGAATAGAACACTCTCTCAAATGATTCGAATAACTCAGGATTAAGAAAAAGAGCGGGGCGGTAAGAGGCCGAAGGGTTGAAAAATTTGTCTTCGGATTGAAGGAAAGTAGCCCTGATCATTCTGTGTATCTTCGAGTGTCCTTTTTTTCAAGTTTAAGAAGCGAAAAAGGTGTCTGGATTGCGCCAAAAGTTTGTACAGCTCTTCTAGAATGAAAGTGGCGAAGAATTGCGAAGAATGAGCGAATAAAGAGAGAAAAACAGAGAGGAAGAAAGGAAACCCTGCTGAGCTCGTCAGGGGAACAGTAACGCCACCAGGCATCGCCTTTTAACATTCAGGATTGCCACCCGCAGTCGAGAACCCTCGTCGATTTTAGTGTCCGGCAGCATTTGGGGCTTCCCCAACTATCGACAAAGATGGAGAAAAAGCTCCCTCCTTTTCTATCCCTTCCACTCCATCATCTTAATTCAATGTCTCCAATTTTCTCTCTCATCCCTATTAAGCTTTTTCGTCTCTATTTTCTTTGGACTGGAAAATCCACACTTTTTAATTAATTCATAATTTTGAGAGACTCAGTCCTCATGTTCTGTACTCTAATTTCTACGAAGATTTTGTTTATTAATTCATTTTTCAATGTAATTTTTTTTGGTTTTGTAAACACATCGCAAAAGTCCTGAATTTATTTTTGTCAAATTTAAATATCGAACCAATTTTGTGCCAACATTTTTTTATTACATGCATATTATATTTTCCAAAAGTTGATGTCTCAAAGTATTTTTTTCTATCATCATCTTTGAACATCAATTCTTTTATTTTTTAAATTTTTCGCATTCTCTGATCCCTCGAATGTCATCATCGAATGTTTCCATTCTATTCCCAAAATTTTTCACAATTCGAAATAACATCAATCTTATAAAAATATAACGATCGTAAAAAATCGAGAGTACGTGCAATATGTCAGTGCGAGACCGTCCGATGCTATTACGAGAGTCTACCCGAGTTTCAATTTTGAGGGATTAATTTTTGCTAATCAAAACTCATTTTAATTGATGAGCTGTCGTTAAGATCGAATCGCATTAGACATAATTATATTAGTTGAAAATAAAAGGATAACCGTATAATCCGAAAGTCAAATATAATTTCTCGCAACCATAAAATTTTCGTTCCACCTATAATAAATAACGTATTCTTTACCTTAAATAAATAAAATCAATGCTTTTTCAAAAGATCTGATCCGTTTAATTTTACGATTCAGTCTTTTTATTGTAAAAGTTTCTCTTCAAAAATTGTTTCTTTTATCGCGATTCCAGAGTTTTTTCTGAATAATTTCTTTTTGTAGTTTTTTTACGGGTTTATATCCCTTACCGCGGGTGAGAACGAACGTTTCGTCCAATGACGTTTCTCTCGTCCCCTTTTGGGGCTAACGCGTGTGCGTGAGAGTTATACGTCTGGAGCTGAAAAAGATAGAGATGAAAAGTCCGGAGAGAGATATTTAAAAGCGAGAGGGGAAAGAGCGAAAACGAGAAAGAGAGAGAGAGAGAGAGAGTCTCGAAGAGAGATCCAAGGGTGGAGCTTGAAGTAAGGGTGGTGCCCAGAGCCCACTCCCAGACTTTCCCACTCTCGTCGTTTCCTCTCTCGCTTTCAACCCCCGAGGAAATACATGGGGAACGAAAAGCAGGCGGGTACACTTTTCTTCTATCTCTCTCTCTCCTAATTTTTCTCTCTTCCCGAGCCTTTCGACTTTACGAATTCGAAACTTGCACAGTCGGCCTTAACGGATTGCTCAAGTCGCATCGCCGTTTTTTTTCCTTACACGAGTGATCGCGAAACTTCACTAAAAATCGTGTTATTTTTTTATTTATTTTATTTTATGGTCGGGAAATAAATTTTTCAGAGAGAAAAATCTCGATCATCGAACTCTCTCGTTCATTTATATTCATTTTATTTATTCGAGTGCTCGGTTCTGGTGAATCCTGTGAGAAAATAGTGTACTTTTTTCTCTTTTGTTTTCTTTTTCTTTTTTTCTTTCCTTTCGTTGATTTATCGAGACTGGATTATGGCGCCAATGATAGAAAGCCACTCACGCGTTTCGAATCTCATTCTGGGCAGCGATCCTTACATACGAAGTTGGAGGAGGAAGCAGGCTAATCAGAAAATTTCTTATTCACTCAAAGGTAAAATTTATCAAGTAAATGAGAGGAGAACAAATTTTAAAAAACCATCGCCACAGTTATTTTTTACGCTATTAATTTCAAAGAAACGTAACGGAATAAAAAATTAGCCGATTGAAAAAAGTGTCGTGCTAAAAATTCCGTAGTGCAGATGAAAAATTGTATTTTTTTCGAATTAGATATTGATGTAATTACTATTTAACATTATTTGATCTTCATGTCTATGGAAATTCATTATATTCTTATATTTTTGGCTAATTTGAGAAGAACCTCATCAGCGAAGTGAAGAACGAGCGAGAAAAGAGAAAGATAACGATACAGGAAAAAAAAGAGGGAAGCTCGATTGGGGAAGATGGAAAAAAATGCATTATTCAAAGAAATTTCCATCGCGGAGAAGTCTCTCTCATCGTCACTGTCGTTGTCATCAGGAATTTACGAGAACGGCTACGTCGTTACGTTGCTCTCTTGCCATTTCTCCCCACTCCACTCTTTTTCCTTTTTTTTTAACGACGTTCCTCATCGTTGCTCCCTTTTTTTTCATTCGCATCTTCTCGACACAATCTGCGATAATAATTTTTTTCTCCCTTTCATCCCGGCGCGGTAACAATTATATTTCCCCGCGGTGAGGAAAAAAAATATATACTGATAGCAAAAAAGAGGACATCGTTAGCTCGAGCCTGGAGAGGATATTTTTTTTTTCATGGGCGTGCATTTAATTTTGCTGCCGGAGAAATGCGATATGAATTCGTTAGAAAAAAAATATGATAAAAAAAATATCACGGTGGAATAAATAAAATGTATAATCCAAAAATATATTTTTTCAAATGAACGAAACGTAAAAAAAATGTAAATTTGATTTCAGGTCATCGACCTTTCGCGGACCGCGCAGACGTGACGTCTCTTCACCAGAGAAATAAAAGTCTCAAAAATTTCAACAACAATAACAACAACGATAAAACCAATAATAATAACAACAACAACAATACGAATAATAAGAATAATAATAATAACAGTTCGTGCGGTAGCCTCGGAGCTTCCGGTCCCCAGGAAGTTGTGATGAAAGAGAAAAGCAAAAACGCGGCTCGATGCCGTCGAGAGAAGGAGAACTTTGAATTTCTCGAATTAGCGAGGCTACTGCCTCTTCCTGTTGCTACCACCAGCCAACTCGACAAGGCGAGCATCATAAGATTGACTACGAGTTATCTCAAAATGCGAGCAGTCTTTCCTCGTGGTAAGTCTAATTATATTTTTTATGAATTCAAATTTCTTATCATTAAAAAAACAACGATGAAGATATTTTACTGTAGACTAAAAGAACTTTATCGAATTCATTTCATTTCCCGAATTCATTTAACATCTTTAAAAAGTAATAAAATTTTAGAGATCTCAACAGTCGTTTAATTTTGGTTAAATTCTGTTTTATAGCAAATTTTATATTAATTCACAATCATCTCTTTTTGCGAAGATTAGGTATTTTAATTAAAATTTGTATTTTTACGGTAAATGTAAAATGTGTAAAAGCTCGGTGATTTTTTTGGATATGAATCGTCTGGTGGGAGAGGGTTCATTGTGCGCGTCGATGTAGGTATTATGTAAAAGGTACTTGTCGTTAATTCAACGCCGGAGCGGACACTTACGGTGCGCAAAGGGCAAATAGTATCGGATGAGATGGCTGTGATTGCGCACTTAATGCATTGTTAGGGTCTCACCCCAAGGTTGCTTCGTAAGCATGGGGAATAAGGGCCGGTTACGTGAAAGAGAGACAGGAATAAACCGAGAGAAAGAGAGAAAGAAAACGTTTACAATAGACCTGTGCCCGCGCCCCTGCTATCTTTTCCTCGATGAAGAAAGAGAGAACATCGACGACGAATTGAATTTCAAGTGGCCGCATCCCTCTAGAATTTCGATCGCTTTGTACATCCCCGAACCTTCTCCCTTGTCTCTTTGTCCTTCTTGTATACACGCACCAAACGACGCGACCATTTTTTCTTCAATATCACGAATAATAAATATTTTCCCCGATTTATTTAAAATTTCATTCAAAATCAAAACTTCATTTCCAAAATCGATCGAGTTTGTTTCTTGAATTCATTTATTTTATGGAATTTCCGATGCGATCTATATTTTTCATACTTTCTGATCTATTGGATTTTAAATTTATTCAAATTTCAAATACTTTTGTGCATACGGGAATTCTCGCTCGGATAAAAGTGCGTGTTTTTTTTGTGCTTCCAAGGTGTGGAGATACGAGACGAGATACGCGAATTTGATTGACGCGCTCGACCAAGCCGGACGGTTGTATTTCTCGTGGCTTTTCATTGAGACGCGCCGCGAACGAGACACGTCTCGAGTACGAATATCAGACAAGGACGAAAACGTGCCCCAGAATACGTGACAACTTATAGAACATTGTAGAAATTTCTTTATATATATTTATAGGGTGTATATAAAGACATGTATTTAACAGTTTTGCTTTCCCACGTGTTCGTTCTGCGGTCGTGACAAAAAAATATATTCGACGATTCTAATTCATGCGCTCTTAACATTTTTGGAGCGTAATTAAATTAAACTTTGTTTTTAGGAAATTTTCTAAGTGATCGCAATGATCCGTGATTGAGTATTTATATTTTTTATTTCAGGCTTGGGAAAAGAATGGGGAGCACCATCAACGACGAATCAACGAGAGACTCCGATAAAGGAGTTGGGATCTCACCTACTACAGGTTAGACATTATTTAAATTTATGAAAAAGTTATTTGTTCGAATTGATTCAGTGATGATGTTCAAATGTTCTATATCGTGCGAAATCGAACTTTGCTATTTACTCTAAAAATAAACATTTTTCGAAAAAAAAAAATTACGTTGTTCTCTTTCGATCAAAGAATAATGTGATTCTCATGTTTTTTCGAAAATATCAAAAATCTCTGGGAAAATAGCAAACACGTTTTGTATCTGTCCCTTTCGCAATCATATGCGTTAAACACCACCTTAAGGTGATGTTTAAGTTTTCTATATCGTACAAAATCGAACTTTGCTATTTTCTCGGAAAATAAACATTTTTCGAAGAAAAAAAAGAATCACGTTGTTCTCTTTCCATCAAAGAATAATGTGATTCTCCTGTTTTTTCAAAAATATCAACAATCTCTGAGAAAATAGCCAATCCGTTTTGTCCCTCTCGCACTCGTAGGGGTTAAACGTCACCTTAAATGTTGAAAGATTAGGAGATATCGTTTTAACGGAACAATATATTATTTCAGACTCTGGATGGATTCATCTTCGTTCTCGCACCAGATGGAAAAATAATGTACATAAGCGAGACAGCGAGCGTACATTTGGGACTGTCCCAGGTCGGAGATATCCCCTCATTCATTTTATACATTCCATACATTCTTAAAATTCAATTCAAATTCATGTTTTCAAAATTTGACAAAAGATCCTCGATAAGATTATTTTTGCCACATTTACTTGCATTCTTTGCAATTGACTCGTCGACTAATTGAGGATATTCGAAATTTTGTTTGTCAAATGCAGGTTGAGCTCACGGGGAACAGTATTTTCGAGTACATACCGGAATGCGATCATAAAGAAATTGGAAACGTTTTGAGCGTACCCCATCCATGGACCGGAGCCAACTTCCCGGCGCCAAACTCCCGGGGCGACATCGAACTCGAGCGCGCATTTTGCATCAGGATGAAATGCGTTCTCGCTAAAAGAAACGCCGGTCTGGTCACCTCTAGCTATAAGGTAAGAATAAATTAATTATGGAAATAATTCAGTAGTCACACTATTACCCTCCGACATGCGCTTAAGCACGATATTGTTAAAACATTATAAATTTGGATAAAAATACATGTTCACTGTATTTGTAAAAAATTACTCCCAAATTCAAACTAACACAAAACTACATAAAATTACCTCACAATATCCAAAAATCGTAAATTCCACTCGAATAAAAAAAACACAAAGCGATCCAGACTGATTTTAAGCAGAGCATGCATTGAGAGAGTCACGCGCGTAAATTTTCTAAAAGCAAACCGGAAGTCATCAGGAATGAAAAGTTTTTCCAGCCGGCGACGATAATGAAATCAATCCTGAGCGTTTAATCCGAGGATTTCCATAATCGTAAAATTAACCAAAAGAATGAAATCCCTCGGCGAGATATCAAAAGGAAACAAAAATGATGCCATATTTCGGATAAAAGTATAATAGAATACATCAGAATTTCGAAGAAAAATTAGTGAGCAAATAAATAAAGAAAATAGAAATTGCGTAAAGTAAACAAACGGAATCGAGGACTTATCCGGATTTATTATCATCGCGAGAGACGGAGAGGTCGCGCGGCCAAAAACATGTGAACGAGAGAGAGAAAGAGAAAAATACTAATTTACAGAAATCAGCAAAAAGACCTGCCGAAATTGCCCTGCTTAATATTTCTTATTATTTGTATTGTACATTAGGAAGAACCCCTCAAAGGGAGAATAGAAGGGGAGGGGGAGTGTCGACAATGTTAGTTCCACTGTTAGGACATATGTCCGGCCAATATACACGATGTCGGATCAATTTACACCGCCATTGAGATTCGAGGGTTTCTCGTACTGTGTACACAAAACCTCGCCGCATTTATTCCAACCACTCCTGTTACATATGTACGACCCGTACGAATGCACTTGCCAACAAATTGAGGCTTACCAAACCTCTTTTACTTTTCCTTCTGCAGGATTACGGATGAATTACTTATTTTTCAAAAAGTACGAAAAATCTAGAATTTTTTTCACAATTTATTCACCGATTTATCTAAAATTCATGAAATTTTGTTGATTATCTAATAAAAAACTTATATTTATCACTTTTCTAGATCGTAAATGAAAGAGATTCAATTTCTCGTATGTATGATTTAATTATTCTATTAATTTAAATCTTTTCTAACACTGATGGTTTTCATATTTTTTGTTACACTTGAAAAAGCACGATAACCTTTCTATCGTCCCCCGATGTTTGCACATTTCCCTAACGAATATTCAGTCGTTTCGTCCTTTTTCGCAGGATTTAATTACTGATGAAGAACGGAATTGGTAATTTCGCGATGCAACTCTCGTGTATCGTGCGCGGTCGCCATATTGTTTCTTTCTTTTTACATATGCATCACGAGAACCCTCGACGTTTCTTTATGCACTTGATGCCCTCACTTTGTATGTTCTACTGTATGTCATTATTTAATCAAGCGCTCGTTGCAACGAGCTACGACACCCCAAATATATGTATAAGACATTCGATCTCGAGTAAAATCATCACGCGGAATCATACGAAGAAATTAACTCGATGCAGACTGAAAAATGTTCTCTTACGTTTTTTTTCCCCCTACGCGATGTTACGTCACGTCTGCTCGTTCGTAAATTTACATGAAAGTCTCCATACCTGTTTTATAAGCTCAAAGTGTGCATAAGGTTGCATCTTGTGGCTCCTGCAGCTCTAGATTAGCACGTACATATATACGAAAGAGCAGGCTCCCGGGAGTGACGAGTGCTTATAAAAATTTGCCTCACAAATTTTCGCACTCGTCGCGTTGACGTTCCTGCCCAGAATGCAGTGGGATCGTGATTAGGGAATGAGTAGCGTTACTGCGCAGCTGACCGTGTGTCTCGGCGCGACGCGATTGGCGGAATACCTCTCCCACCGCGAACATTTGCGCCGCGGAGCGATCGCGGATCAAAGCTCGAAAGAAATGTTCTCGCTCTGAAATACGTACGCGCACTCGAATGTGCATGTCAAGAGACTTTTCTCGCCTCGTATGTTTACTCGTGTATATCGTCTCAATTGACTATTCAATTACCACCGACGAATTGGTAATTTTCCTCTTCTTTGACTCCCTTCTATCACCTCTGTCTCTCCTGCATTGCACCACTCGTGTACTTTTTATCCAAATTTCAAGCAAATGCAGTATTCGTCGAGATCACTGACACTCGTGATGGAATTATTTTTCGAGAACATGTGCTCGTTTAACGCATCCGAATCAAACTACATCACATCTAAAATCAAAACTATTCATATTCGAATAAAAAAACAAACATTAACCATTTTTTTTAGTTATACATATCACAATTTACCTGTGAAATTTTTAATGCTGATACATATTGTATGAGGATCAATATATATTTTTGATATGCGACTCCGAAAAAAATTATCACATCGATTTCAAAAATTACCATGATTAAATAAGCAAAATATTAAACGATAAATATTTGTTTTAGGTTATACATTGTTCCGGTTACCTGAAAGTTGTAAATGCTGGCCCACCATACGAGGACCAATACGCGGCGATCGGTTTGGTCGCGGTAGGTTACTCGTTGCCACCGAGCGCCATCACCGAAGTAAGACTCTATCAAAACATGTTCATGTTTCGTGCCTCGTTGGACTTGAAACTCATCTTCCTTGATGGAAAGTAAGTATAATAAAAAAATGTGGAATTTGCCCACAGCTCAGATTACTCTATAAATCTATCGATTTTTGGCTTCTCGATGTCGCAATTACATAAAGTATAGTTTCAAATTACTTCATCAATATTAGATAGATATTAGAAAAAAGAAAGACGGTCGGAAAAAAACGAAATAGCCATTAAAATCCGTTTCGCGTTACTTTTCCGATGGATTTTTCCTTCTCTCTTCCTCCCGTGAGTTTTCTTTTCATCCTTACGGTAAACAAGCAGACTCTCCACTGAGAAAGATCCATGTGGCGAAAAAACATTACGTCATTGAGCAAACGCTATTTCGATCCGAGCCCAGTCTGATTCCAGACTCTGGATAAATATTAAAAAAATCTTTTTCGTTTCAGCATTCCACAATTGACGGGATACGATCCCCAGGAGCTTATCGAAAAAACTCTTTATCACTACGTTCACGTGAGCGACGCTTGGCAATTGCGGGAATGTCACAAAATACGTAAGTGAATTGATTGATTAAAAAAACAAATTAACAAAAACTAAGCTAAACTAATGAAAGTTTTTACAACTTATTATTAGTCTTGAATTCGTTTTTTTGAAAATGAGAAACTTTTTAAAAATGGTTTCAAAAATCTCACCCGAGAGAAATTATTTTCCTTATTTTTCACGTCGTCGTGACGCGAGCGAAAAAATAACAATCCCGGTGAAAGAGGAGGAAAAGGGGGAAAAAGGGGACCGGACCGAGTGAAGCGAAGGTTCTGACACTCCGCGAGAGTACTCATC
Source organism: Cremastinae sp. B BG-2022a (assembly GCA_030522605.1). Classification (NCBI taxonomy): domain Eukaryota; kingdom Metazoa; phylum Arthropoda; class Insecta; order Hymenoptera; family Ichneumonidae; species Cremastinae sp. B BG-2022a. The sequence continues at coordinate 69,522 of JAPYYX010000087.1, forward strand.
CATCGACGTAGAAAGTAGAGCTGACACTGCTTAACAGTCTCCATCCACTTTTCTTCTTTCGTCGCTAAAACTCGCCTTTCTCGTTCGCATACCCTTTGAACTTTTTTTCTTTTCCTCTTATTCTCTCATCTTCTTTCTCCGCGCGATATCTCCTTGCCTCTTTCGTTCTATCGCCCCTCTTTGCACATCGTCGTTTCAGGTGAACCTCCTAGAACATTTTTTTATATTTAGGACGATAATACATAAACAAAATTCTCATGCAGTGGCACGCAAACATTTCTAAAGTAAAATAGTAAATTCAAAACGACAATTGATCGTAAAAATAAAAATTATATTTTAGGTAGATATCAATTTGCGGTGGCGCATCTAGTGTGATTTTTATCCAAATTTTTTAACAAGTTATCAACAAAGGGGCTTTTATTGATTGGACTCTGAGTTCGTGGAGGGTGGTAGAAATATATGTGGAATGGGAAATCGTGTAGAGGCCATTGTGGTGGATCGTACAACAGGAGGCTGGGTGAACTTTGTACTCGGATGACTGTGTGTGTGTGTATGTGTGCGTATATGTTACGTGTCGCGAGACGTGGGAGAATCGACGAGAGCCTCGAATATCTGTTCCGAAGGGTAGTCGAGGAAGCGAGCGAGAGAGAGAGAGAGAGAAAGAAGAGGGAGGAGAGAAAAGAGAGGGCCCAGAGTTGCAGCAATAGAGGAGCCTGTTACCGCTATCGTTGTTTGAACAGACTCGCAGTTTCACGAGCGTCACGTTGCCAGAACGATTCTCCCCTCCACTCTTCCCATCCCTGCTCTTTCTCGCTCCCGGACACATAATGCCACTAATGTGGCGTTCATGGATTTCCGGCAACGAACAAACCGCATTTACACCCTTTCTCTCTCTCTCCCTTGAAAACCAACGATTATCCACTGTACAATCGATGATTTAATGCTGCGGCGAGTTTTAACGAGCTTTCCCCTCAAATCGAAGATGAGAGAATTAATATCAAAAGTGATTTTTATACCTCAATTTAACGATGATTGTTTTAATTGTTTCAGTTTTGACGAAGGATCAAGTGACGACTCAATATTATAGATTTCTAACGAAATCCGGTGGATGGATTTGGATGCAGTCGTACGCGACTAAAGTTCACAATACACGAAGCTCCCGGCCGCTGTGCATAGTCGCGGTGAATTACGTCCTCTCGGAGAAGGAAGCAGAGAAGCTGATCCTGAGCACGGCACAGAAAGAATCAAGCACGATATGCTCCGGGAATCCACCGAGCGTACCGATCGTCAATCCTGGAAGCACCAGCACCGCGGATCTCGATGAACACAGTCTCAGTCCTCAGCAGTACAGAGCTCGAGCTCACGAACCTCCCGATTCGGAGTATGTCGACAGCTCCGGATTTTCCACATCCGAGTACAGCATGGCGCAGCCAAACAATTGCGGATCTTATCATCCATCGCCTTACACGATACAGAGCACGAGTAACACGTCCCACGAGGATTCTGCAAGTTATTACACATCTGATATGTATTACGGATATAATGGTGAGCTGAATTTTTTGTAATTTATAATAGTATAATTTATTATGTCAATTTTTCTGTTGAGATCCTTGGAGAATCAAATTGTTTGAATGATGGAAAGACTGTACATCAAATAATATGAAATAATAATTAAATAATATTTTTTTAAATTCAGGCATGCATCACGAACCTTTGACGCCGGTTCAACAAGCTCCGCAGCATCAAGTTCAACACCAGCATCAGCTTCTTCACCACGGTAGCTCGATGTCAAGTTTGCCTCATCAAGGTAATCCTCAGAATCAACAATCCAGGCCTTTCTCGACGTCGTCGAGTTCCTGCGGTGGATCCGTGGCCTCGGAGCCTCACCTGGCGAGTCCGATTCGACTGCACTCCGTTTTCGGAGCGAACGAACATCACCATCATCCCCAGCACCATCAGCATCATTTGCATCAGCCCCAGCATCATCATCAAATCTCGGAAAACGCAGGAACCGGTGTTTGCCCTGAAACAAACGCTTCCGTTCTTTATTTGAATTGTGGATTCAATAACAACGACTCTTTCGTTGAGAACGAATCGGTAGCGACATCAGCAGCGAGCCAGCATCCCGGTTACATCGTCGATCCCTCGAAGCAGAGACGCGTGTCTTCTCATCACGTCGAGCCCATCGAAGCAACGCCGATTTACACGAGCGTGATCGTAGACCCGCAGCAATACAGTCCAGGAATCGTGCAGTCTCTCAACGTTCATGGACAGAGTACGAGAAACCTGAATGAAACGCCACCGCAGGTTAATCATCCAAACAATCACGAAACGAATCATCACGTCGTTCATCATAATAGTCAAAATTCAACGGATTTAACGCAACAGACTCTCATCGGTACGCGGTGCGACCCTTCAATGGGACTCGAAAAAGAACACTACGAGATTGATAAAAATGGCATAGCCATGCTCGCGAGGTGGATGGCGTAATACGCGGTGAGAGTGTATCCCTCTGCGTGCATATTTTCCCCAGAAATGTTAACACCAGAAAATTACTTGTCATTTCGTGTACCGCGAAATTTCTTTTTTACCCAATTCGTAAATCGTTTACCGTACAATTTTCAGTTTAGACAAATTTCCTACCTCGCAAAAAGAATGTTGGCGATTTTTAAATTGTCTTTTCGACTATCCTGGATCCAAAAAAAGGAATCGAATTTTGCGGAGTGGCGCAAAAAAAACGTGTTTAGAGAGCTCGCGCTGGACGTGGGAAATTCTCCCAATCGTAAAACGGACGTAATCAAAATGAAAAAATAAAAATATATAAATATATATATATATTTAAACCTCGCAAAGAAAAGCGATGAAAAAAACGGATTAGATTGTAAGCGATTAGAAACGCAGTTTAGTATATTCGTAGATTTTTAACGACGAGGAAAAGAGTGTGTAAATAATCGAGGAGAAAATTATGATTTCTTTATTTCTTATTTTCTTCGATATGTAAATATCGCTCGGGATGGATTTCAAGATTAATTTTCGACGTGCGAAAATGATTCTGCGTCTGTAAATATTATAAATAAATTACTGTGTCGTATAATTAATGATTAAAATAGACGAGAAGACTGACCGGTGCTTGTGCCAATCGACCAAAGAAACGCCCTTTTTATTCATTTTTAATCCAGTAGTCATTTAATTTTGTTTTTTAACAATATAAACGTGGGAACATTTTCGATGAATAATCGTAAATTTCACCTCCCTTAATAATTTTTCAATCATTATAAATTTCGTCCTCGGGACGGAGTAGCTCTGAAAAAAATCGGCGTTAATCGCTCATTAAAAGAATTCTGTAAATTACACCGGAGTAATTCGTACGTTATAATTGTTTATAAAATAACAAAAGAAAATGTAGAAATACGTAGAAGTCTCGTGTCGTCGTGTTTCTTCTCTATCTCTAACCTTGCCATCATGATAAATAATAAAATAAAATAAATTTTGAATCGTGAATGCGATGTAAACGAATAGACACGATAGAAATTGTTCACATGAGCCTCCAAACACCATATTTACGTTTTAAACATCGTGACCAAAAAAAATAAAGAAAACAATAACAGTGTGCGAGTGACATCTGAGTAGATAATGAAATACTAATATATATGTAAATCGAGGATAACCGAAACCATGTAAATATTGTAAAAGAGAAAAAAAATTGTCTAGGCCGATAATACGAACGAAAATATAACATATTTTCCTCTGAAAGAGATTTATTTTAATCGTCCGAAGACTTGACATCTCTATCGAGGCTCAGGGAGAAGTGAGAAGAAATAAAGAGGCTTGAACGATTCGCTGAAGGACAAATAAGCGTTATTCCGTACGTGAAAAGAGTTTCTCGAGTACGGGCTTTGGAGCGAGAGAAAAGCAATCGTTTCACGGTCAAAAGAACGAGAGGAAAAGCGGTAGTCTTATTTTCCATCTCTTTCCGGATTTACAAGCCTGCGTCTTGTACCTTCGCACGCCCTTTGCTCTCGTCTCTCTCTCGTTTTCTCTCACTCTCTCTCTCTCTCTCTTTCCTAGCAACATCTGGAATTTTGTTTGCAATAATATACGACAGGTACTTGTACCGGGGCCCTCGGTGCCTCGAATGATGGCTGCGGGCGCGGTGTATTCTTCTGTTTACTCACCAAGAAAAATCATTCGGAGAAAGACACCCCGCAGCTTCTCGGGTTTCCAGTCCGGAAATTCCCAACAGCCCTCGAAAAAACACTTGGCTCTCGTGTAAACACTTATAAAGATATTAACAGGTTACGTTCTCACCGCTCACCGTTACGATAAAGAAGAAAATAATTCTCAGAGATTTAAAAAAAAAACGAATTTGCGTTTTTTTCTCTCACCGAGAGGCGTCAATTGTCTTGATTCTTTTTGCGGTTTTATTTTTCGTATGAAAATCGTATGGGCACGGATATAATTTGGGAAACGAGAATTAGAGCGACATCGTAGGCGCGGGATACGTTTCGACTCGTGGCATCGCCGCATGGGGTTGTTTGTCGGCGCCACGTGTCTCATCATAATCGCCTGTCCGAGTTTGAATCTCTGTATTACAGACGTAGACATGTGTTATTATTATAGAAATAACCGAGAATACGAGAGAACAGATCCGGTATTCTCGATGGCAGGTCAAAGTCACTTTGTGACTAAAAGCGCGGTGAATAGGCGCTTGTTTAACGAGGAAAGAAAAGAGAGGGGAAGGTTATCGCATTCGCAGCGAGACTCGCTCGGTGCGTGACTGGGGTTTGTCCCAGGAACGGTGAGAGGAGGAAACGTCGGGATAGATGGCGCGTGGCCCTCGTTAAATTCTTCCTCGAGCTCGAACGTCCGGACCCGTGATTCTGTGAAATTGTGCGATCGTTTGTTACGCGCGATCTCAGACCTTTGTGCCCATAGCGTATGCCAGGAACAAAGGATAAGAACAAAAACTTGGATAGCCGCGAAAGCGTCGCGACCTGAATGAAACGGGAAATCGGCTTTGTCGCCCAAATTGCCCGTTGTTCAGTGAATTATTTGTCGATTTCTCGATTCAACGAGTTCACCGCGATACGATTCTTCTTACGTTTTAGCACGCTTTCGAGTTACTAATTTTCTTTTTGCGAATTTGCAGCATTTTTTGCGAGAAAGCAAAAACCGTTTTATGCTAAGTTTTAACCTCGTTTTAACAAAAAATCTCGCGGGTCGAGTTCGCATCGAGCACGGTTGATTGTCATGCCTCTTTATTCTTACCTCGCCTTATTTTCCTCTTACCTTTCTTCCGTTCTCTTATTTTCTTCTCCCGTTTCTCTTGGGACGCTCGTAAAAATATGAGCCCAGAAAAGTTCAAAGTTTTATACGATGCTGGAGGGAGAGTTCGCTCGTACGTAGTGCACTGCGGAAATAAAAAAAGGTAAACACAACACGCACGCGGGAGACCGAACGGGTCTGGAGAAAACAATGAAACGCGTACAGTCGACTAAAAATTCTCATCACCATCTTTGAGATTTTGATAAAATTTGGCGATAGCGGTTTTTAGTATCAAGTATAAATAGTTGCCATCAGATAAATTTGCTCACGAGCAAATTTGTCTCTTCTTTGTAGCTTTCGGGGAGTCTAAAAATCCATTTTTGCACGTACAAGTTGAAAAGTCTAAAGCTGAATATGACCTAAGACACCTGAGAAGAAAATTATAATTCGCCTATTTATAAGTATTAATGAAAATTCGGTAAATATGTCTTTTACACCCCTCCCGGGGAAGGTGGATGGTGGGCGGTGGAAATGATAGTCTGATTATTCTATATTTATCAATGTTTCAAGATGTTTTAAAGTAATAACAAAATAACGGTATATAGTCAACCGTTTATTTTTATCATTTTTTTAAAAATTGGAAAAATACGCGGACAGATTTCGATTTTTATTTGTCTACAAAATTTCGGGGTTTATAAGGATTGCTAGCTTATTGTACCATCGAGATTTTCGATGATTAGGTTAATACGAGCTAACACCAGTCGCGGGTCGAGCTCCGGGCCGTCACTAGTCAAACATAATGGGAGGGTATTGGTATAACACGGTTGGATATAAGCCGCAGCAGAAGTCTCTGTAACAACATATGCAACGTGTCGAAAATCCCTCAACTTCGACGAATACAATAAAATCCTGTATGTAGTTCGAAGCAATGGGAAATACATAGGTCGAACCCTCGGGCGAGCCAAAAGCCCTGTTACGATAGCCAGGAATTATCGAGAGCGAGGATTATGGGCGAAAAGGAAGGGGGGAAAGCGGTGAGTCGCGCGAAAATGCTGGAGAGTAGCGCTCTTCGAACGGCAAGTACCGAAACTATTCGGAAATCCTGTTTTGATGATTCACAAAACTAAACACTCGACAGGTTGCGTGCGCTGAAGAAACAACTCGTAATCCAATCAAGTCCTTCAAATAGTTTTTCAAATCTTTTCGACAATTATTTTTCAATCTGATCGACAAAATTTCTTTCCAGTTCATTCTTTTTCATCTCATATCAGAAATATACATAAATTAGGGATAAAAATTGGAAGATTTTTGTATGGAAGTAAAAAATATAAGTTGCAAGGGAATGCGGGGAAGTATGGTGTCAATAGCACTCAAAAATAAACACTCGACAGGTTGCGTGCGATGAAGAAGTAACTTTCGTAAAATCAAATCAAAATCATAAAAAATTTCTCAAATTTCTGCAAGAATAATTTCTCACTCCGATCAATAACAATATTCAAAACTTAACAAAAATATATTAAAATTTTAATTCATCGCCAATCGAATTTTTTTGAGGTTATTCCTTCATATTAAAAATTCGATAGAAATGAAAATTGGGAGATTTTTAAATATAATACAGATTCTACATACTCCGAGTGGGAGAAATTTGCGAAAGGGTGCGAGAAAGCGGTATAGGAACGATAAGCTGTAACGAGAAAGAGTAATATGTGTATAGAATTGATAAAAAGGGAGTTTGCGCGAGAAAAGATGTTGGGACGGGAGCGGCGGGGAAGAGAGCACGGTGGAAAGAGCGAGAGAGAATTGTGTGCACAATGAGAGATGCAAGTGCGGGGTGGTTTAGCGGGAGCGAGGTGAAAACGGGTAACCAGGGTTACGGCACGTAACGCCGCCCACAACCCTCTAGCTGTCTTGTCCGATGTGTTTGCTCGATGATTTTATACCAATTACAGCCTATCCCGAGTTGTTCCTGCGTACAGCCTGCAGTCACAGAGCCATTCGGTTCTCCCTTCCAAAAGTGCCCTCTTCTTCCAACTTCCAAGTCTTTTCGGTGCGAATTACGAAGCTCAACTCCCTCGCCGCGTGGTGATTATGTTTTTTAGATATGGCTCGATGTCAGATTTTTTTTGCTTTTCAGAACTCGTAAGTGTCGGCTATCAATATCGAATTTAATCGAAAATTTATTTTTTTGAGTCTTCGTCTGACAGTCAAAGTGACGTTTGAAATGTAACACGTGATATATGAGTGCAAGGGCAAGCCTGTCAAATGCAATTTGAATTTCGTATTATTAATATTTCGGAAATAAAACATGATTCATATATTAATAATCAATTTGTAAATTAACACTCCAACGGGTGTGAAAGAAAATTCGACGCGGAGTGGGGTCATTTTAAATCTCAATTTTTAAATGTTATAGAAAATAGGAAAAATAAATATTTGGGGTATTTATTGTACAATATACTGTTTTATACAAAATAATTTATAATTAAAGAAACAGAAAAAAAAGTTTAAAAACGGAGCAGGAATTTTGATTTATAAAACGAGAATTTAAATTATATGAGCTAAAAACACCCCTCGAACCCTTCTGAACCCTTCATTGATGCGTTTTGGATTTAAGGATAGTATAAAATAATTAAATGAGTTTGAATCACGTCATCGAGTTTATTCAAGATACCGATTCAAACAATTATATTTTTAATCGACGATAATTAATTACTTATTATTGTCATTCATGAGTTAATAATTTTCAAATGTCACTTTATTTCTTTAATCGACCGAGTTGACGATCTAAACTGATTTTCGAGAGTCTCAAATTCCCTTGGAATTCATCCTCTTGGCGAAACGATTCGGATTTCATTCACCCTCGGTTTACCAAGGGCTCGCATCTTCCCTCACGTAATCGCAGCTAGTATTATACCGCTTTCACACGGACTCGTCACGCTTGTGTGTGTGAGAGAGATGGAGCGACCGAAGAAGCAAAAGAGAGAAAGAAAGTGGGCGTTCAGGAAACTAAACACTTCCGGCTAATAAAGAAAGCCGCGTTTAGTAGGTCCATTTCTTCTTTGCTCTCTGTCTCTTCTTTCGTGACACTTGAAAAATTTGCTTTTTCTTCACCATACAAAAATAAAGTTCTGTGGTCTTTAAAAAAATTTTTATCGTTAGATAAATTTTCAATAATTATACTTTAATTACTTTAATTGACATTTCAGGTTCGTAAATCATACGAAAAATATTTGTCTTCTTTGGTAATGATTACGTAAATTTTAGTTTTAATCGTAAATTTAAATAATTTAATTGCGAAAATATTTTTTTTTAAAGAAATTCGAAAATAAATTTCTTGAAAATATCATATCGTACGGATTGGAAAGTGCAAAGTATATTTCTTATCTTTCTAATTATGTACTTTTAGTTAAATAATTATAATTACATTTTTAACGTTATAATTAATGTTAGATGAATATTTGAGACTAGCGATTTTTGTCACGATCATTCGTGACTTTGGTCCCTCTGCCATAACTTAGGTTATTTTATTATATATTTTTTTTTTATCAAGTTAATGTACGTATATAATTTTTTACGATCAACTGTTCATTGTCTCAGGCTCGGAACGAACCTCCTTAGATTGTCAAAATTTTGATCGGCTTTCCTGATAGACAGCGTAATCTTTTTTCCAGCCAAACGCTTCGCTCGCCGGTGTATCGGAGCCTCTGTACATTGAGAAACCACGTCTTGATAACTCTTCGCCTGGAACGATTGTCGGATTCGTGTAGCAGAAGTCAGCCATCATATTCGCTTGTCTGCCCAATTGATTAGAACTGAAAAAATTGCAATTTATCAGTTATCGATTTTTTTATAAATTTTTACCTCAAATTTCAGAGTTGCAATTTTCGTAATAATTTGAAAATTTTTTTAAATCGACGAAATTACTAAACTTTTTAAGACAATGTGCAAAAAAATTACGTTTTTTCCACTTTAAGATCTTCTCCGATAATTCGATAAATTATATTTGCAGATCCTCGTAACGGTGTGACTATTCTGTGTAAGCTTAAAAATTAGCAGTGATTTTTTTATCGAGGATATATTCCGCACGTGCGAACGCGCGCTAAATTTTACAGCCTTGTATTTCAGATAATTTTCTTGATGTAGAATAAATATCGTAAGATTTTCATCTGCTTTGAACTACATTTTTTGTAGATAGGAATTTATTTTTTTAATATTAATTGGAGTGAAAATTTACTTGTTGACGTGACTGGAGCATCAGAACGTGATACTCAAAGTTGACAAATCGCGTTTCGTTTGAAATTTTTATATTTTCGTATTTTTGATAAATCTGTTTTGTTTTTCTAATCGATTTTACTCCACGGCCCATTAACTTTGAAACTCATCAAACTTGTACTTGAGCCGATAATCCTGCAATAAATTTGATTCCATTTCTAAAAATGACGAAAGAAACGAAATCAAATGTTGTATATTCAAAAATTGAAGGTGAAAAGGTCAAAATTGAGACACACATCGTCGATCATAAACTAAACTGCGATAGATTGTATCTTCGAGAGAGAAGACAATGAGCCACAAATCGATTCACGTGTGTGTTGCAAGATTTCGTCACCGCTCTTTCCATCTCAATATCATTGGCTGACTCACGCTCTTTATCGACAGCAAAGATAAAAAAAGGTAGCTAAAAACCTCATACATCATATCAAACTAAATCGTGATTTGAAACAAAAAATAGCGCATAAAAAACCATAGATAAACCACGGATTTAGGATTAAATTCGTTATCTCGTAATCAGGAAAAAACGAAATCGTTATTCTTCCGCGTCACCGAGAATCGGATTGAATCAGACATGAGAATTGTTGAACGATGATACCAACCCATCGGAAGCGAGAAGATTCACTTTCACGAAAAGTACGACAATGAGGATGATGATAATTAGAAGAATGGCTGCTGTCACGCCGCAGGCTATGTAAAAATAAAACTCAACGTCCTCGACGGTATCCTGAAAAAAAAAGAAACGTTTCGATACTTTCCACACGCTGGATATTCCTATTAATTAAGCAACGAGGAATAATAGAAAAATGTGTCAACGTTTCGGTAATAATTAGCGGAATGCGTAATGAGACGAAGATCCGAATGAAAAAGAAAAAAAGAAGTTTAGCCTTCGTGGCCGTTGAACGGAATGATCGCACGCAAGGACGGCGCCGAGGCGTATTGCGATTAGAAAATTTCCAAGCGTCCTTCGTCTTTCTCGCCTTTTTTTCCTTTCAGCGCCAAGACAATACACGCTCCGCGAGACAATGATGAAAAAACTGAAGAAACGGAATGCAGGAATGCGCGAAAGAAAGGTTATACGCGCTCTTTTTTTAATTGCGCCATGTTGTCTCCATCCACGCCGATTGTAAACGTTAAAAAATCTTTCCGTCGATATTTTGCAATCGTCTCAACTCTGTACAGCGTCTTCGTGACACACAGACCAAGTGATCGTTCTTTTTCGAACTTTTTTACCAATCGTCATAATTTATCGTACGCAAACACGATTTATCCTCGATTTTTCAAAAAACACCTTGAAAAATAATTCGTTGTGAAATACTATTGAAGATTAATTGTCATTTTTCTTGATTCGTCGTTTTGAAAACGACTTCTGATAATTTTGCTCGTATCGCGCACAATAACGGTGTTAAGTACATTTTCTGATAAAATGCAAGGAATTATCCCTATCTGAGATAACACGTTTAATCGAGTCACGTATACCTTAAAAAGTATTCTTATTATATCTGTATAGGCCGAGAGTAACGACTCATTAGGCTTTCCGTATCGTGTTTGATTAACCCAGAACGATCGCTAAAAGGTAAAAGCGCGATAATCTCGATTTGTGTTACTCTGGATTTTACCAATTCAATCAAAAAGCAAGGTAGGTAATGAAAGTTTCATGAATAAATGCACAAAAATAATAACAGGATGTTCTTGAACGTGCAACGCGAAGCAAAAAAAAAAGTAAACATTACTCACCATAGTAAACAACCGCACATGTGATCACCTTACAGGGGTGCCAACAATTAATTCACTCTCTTGAAATTTTCCTAATGTATTTCTCGAAATTAGGACATTCATATCAGCTATTTAGCATCGTTCGTTCTTGCAAAATTTTTTTTTATATTTTAGAAAAAACAAAAATTGTTTTAACACGGAGAGAAAACTTTTCTCGGAATCGCACGAAGGAAGAAAATTTCGTTCGTTTTTTAGGGTTATGTGCAAAAACCGGCACTGCCCGAGAGTTGACACCTGCGAAATTTTAATCGTCGAAAAATAACGACATGAGAGCCGCGAGACCCGCTGGTCGACTGAACTTATCGAGGAAAAGTCTGAGACGCCGCGCGACACTGATAAAACCCCTCCAGAGCTCTCTATAAAACTGTTCGGCTTAGTACACACGCCTGTGCGGGCCTTCCTCACCTCGGGAGCTCATTGCGAGCATACGGGAGCGGGAGAGTACAGTGATAATTGTCATGACAAAAGCATAAAAATAAAAATCGATGAAATAGTTTAAAAAATATTAAAATTAACTTGAATTTTTAATTAACGTTCTATCAGAAACAAAAATTATCCGTAACTCAATTTGAAAAAAAAACCCGTAAATTTGTTGTCACAGCGATGACATTGAAAATTGGATTTTCTAAGAAAATTGCACATTTATTATTCTTCTTGCAAGAATTAGAATTAGATTTAACATAACCTGTTTCCAGATGATTCATAAATACGAGCGACGTCACGATGCGGTCAACATCGCATGTATTTCTTCCGCGTTGATATTTAGTGCCATCTGGTGCAATAAAAGAGCTCATTTTGAATCGACTTCTCTTTTTTTTACGACTCCAGGGAATAATAAAATGAGTAGACACGAGAGTGTGAAAAAAGTTTATTTATTTCAAACAAGCTCCGTGCTTTGATATTTATGTTCCTTGTTTATTGGAGTTCCGGTGAGAAACATGAGCCAATAAATGATGTAAGGGAGCCCCATGCTAAATGCTATGTACAGGTGGTACGGAATTGGCCGCGTCGAGCCGATGGGAGCGAACCACAGACCCCTTCGATTCCCATCGCGGACGTGATGGCTCAAGAAACTCGTGAAAATGATCCAAGCGTAGTTACTTATCGCCAGCGACTCGAACGACTTTGAACAAGTCATCAATGTGATCCATACTATTAACGGAATCGTAGTACTGTGTAAAAAGGGTCTCTGATCCAAGCTCGTTACATCCTGCAATTGAAATCTCGTTATTATGCAAACAAAAAAAAATGTTTCAAACTCCGAGCTGTCTTTTTTTTCCCTTTACTCATATGTTTTCCATAAGCGATTTCGCAAATGACGTTTTGAAAAATTCTGTCATCAGTGAACTTTATTATAAAGAGGTTGCAAATTTTGTGGAAATAATAAAAGGTGAAATTGGAACATGTCTCGGGTAAGTAAAAATGTTTGTGATGTAATAATAAAATCGGAAATAAAAAGTAAAAGTAATATAAAAATGAAAAGAAAATGCTTACTTTCAATTCGAAACTCGCGGCTGCCACAAAATGGTCCAGATCGATAAGAGATGATACAGCGGTGCAATAAACAACACTGTAAATGTTTGGGACTATCGGTTTATGCGACAGTATCAAAATTAAAATCCAACTAAGACCGCCGACTACGGCGTGAGTCAAATTATCGAGTGATGCCCGAAAGGCCAAATTTTTGCTACTGTTAACGAGCTTGTCACCGGCATAGGAAACAACGCCGAGGAGGCTAGTTACGCCGAATTGCATTAAAACATGTCTCACACCTTGAAACATTTTTTGTCAGCGATATCTTTTAATATTAACGCGAAGTTCCATTGCGGATTTATACATTGCGTCGATACATTTCGTCACTAATTATTTTTTAGCCTCGTTAAATAATGTATAATACTTTCGTAAACGTCAAAAACAAAAACACTCTCGCCATATTGCTCGACTGTCAGAAATTTAGTTCGTTTGCTCTCCGCTCTCCACTGATGACGCTACTTACCGGAGTTTGCTTTTTTCTACGAAATATCAACAAACCACGTGACCCCACAAAATTTCTTTGTTCAACATACTGGACTGACCACAAAGCCACGATCGTAATTTTTCATCAGTATTTATACGCTTTACATTTCATTGTCGAAATTAGAGGAAAAAAATGGTTTTTCGTCGCGATTTATCTAATGACGCACGCTCCTCCTTAAACGCTAGGTACTATAGCTATTTGTGAAAAAGAAAATATTTGTAAATCAGTCATTTTTGAAAACAGCGTATAAAAATTGGAATTTTTTTTCTTGCTTATAACAAAACGTGAAATGTTTTTCTTTCATCGTAGCAAAAATGAGAATCGACACGACGGGAGTGTATACAACTCTCGTCAACAGGTAAATAAATGAGAACGGGATTTTTTTTTGCATCATCAAGATTATCGAATAACCTAAAAATTTATTGGTTTTAGAATAATTTTTAAGAATTGCAAGTAAACATTTGAAATAATCCAGATATTTTTGTTTAGGATGCGGAAACCAAACGTGAAGAATTTCGAAAGTATCTCGAATGTGCTGGTATCATAGATGCACTGTCTAAAGTACTCGTGAAACTGTATGAAGAGACTGAAAAACCTGATGATGGATTGGAGTATCCTTTAACAACTAATTTTATGAAGATTATTTGAATTGAGTTCATCAATCTATTTATTCTAGTCTTGTTATACTCAAAAACTTATAAACCTTAACTCATTGTCTCAGCTACATATGCAAATATCTTAATGAAACATATGAAAACAAGAGTGAAATTGATTCTTTGAGAAAAGAGCTAGAAGGTGCTAAAAACAAAATTACAGAATTGGAAGCTCAACTGGCAAAATGCAATCTGGAAGAGACCTCTGCTTAATAATCTCATATTTGAAATCAAAGACTCAACATTCCTCACTAGTCGCGACTACCTGTACTTGAAAGGATAGAGAAAGGAGACTTGCCAATGGAGCGTGCCTTATTAAGATAAAAAGTCTTCGTTGACTTGTATTGATTCACTCTAGTTCAAGCCATGATTTCATTTACATTAGTGTATATCCATTAAAAAATCAAAGAGTAAGATAATTTAGAGGTAAATAAAATATAAGATCTATAAAAAAGTCTTGGACTGTTCATACAAACTGTTATAGATATTTGGTGATATAGTAATGTAGATGATACATGTTCAATAAATATTTTCAAAAAATCCTGCTTTTCCCTGTGATTGAAAGTTTTTACTCAAAAATCCTTCAACCATAATAATGTAGGAATAAAGGTTACATATAAAACAAAATAAAACAAAATAAAGGTTACATATAAAACATTAACACGTATTGGTAAGTTTTGTAATTTTTTAATATGAAAAATGTGATATCCATGGTAAATTTGAGATTTTCTCAACAGACCTTCAAGCATTTTTTAAGGGAACTTGAGATAATTCGCATATTGTGCAAAAAAAAAACAATGGTCATTAAACATTAAATATACTTTGTGAAATTTCAAGTAGTTTTTGCTGCTTGTCTGCGTTTAACATCCCAATTATAAACTCTGGCGATATTAACTTCTGTTGTTGTCGATTGATCTCGAACAAAATCCAAATCGTGTTCTACATATCCAAGATTCTTCTGAGCAGCCTCAATATTTTTTCTCATCAATGCTTGAGCATCGTCCAGCGTGTATTCAAGCATAACATTTGCACCCAGCCATAGACAAACCTTGTCTGTCGGAGGAATTACTGCCTTTGCAAAAACTTGTTCGGATAGCAAAAATTGAGTTTCCAAATTTTCGCTGTTGTTTTTCTCATTTTGAAGCTTTTCTATCATATGTAGAGACCTCTCAAGATCCGGTATCTGAGCTCTCAATCGTTTCCTTTTATTAGCCAAGCTGTATTCCATAAATTTGTACTTGCTATGACATTCGTCCAGTCTCTTTAAAACTTTTTCAACTGGTCCTTCGTTCTCTGGCATTGTCATGTAAGCATCCACATCTTCCTAAATAATTAATGATAACGCATTAATTTTTGACATTCCAAGTATACGAAGAAGTGACAAATTCGTAACCATATATGGAAGAATTTATGAATTTACTGCTCATTTTTAGATTTTTATGTTTAGAATTAGAAATTTTTCAATTCGGCAGATCAGAGAATATAATTTTTTATGTAAATCATAATTTTGTTGGTTTAAAATATCAAACTTTTTAAAATTCGATTATATTAGTTAGTGTAACATTATACCACAAATACAGCCTCTGGAATACCACCGTAGGATTTCTTATCTTCACTCAGCTCCATGTCGTTCTGATCATCAAGCACGTCCATCGTGTTATTTTTTTTATTTTGAAGAAATTCGTACGAACAGAATATCAATTCCGGTATTAATCAATAATCAACAAAACTACAAATTCGTTTGACGAAAAGCACACGCGAGTCGTCTCCTTTTTTAGCACGGACGTCTAGCCCAAAGTAAGCTCGATAGTGGCGCCGACTTTCGACGAGCGGCGTTTTTATTAGTGACCTTTTTTGCCGATCCAAGCGCTTGTGTTTTTTTGTTATCAACAACCGATAGCATTTTATTTTGTTTAAAGAAATAATGAATACTCATAATATGAAAAAAGGTAAAAAAATTATATGTAGATACTTTTGAGCTTGAGGGATATGAAAAATGTTGAGTAATAAAGGGCCTAATAAATTTTATCTCTTACCCCTGTTCTGTCATACCGACATTTAGATTCTATTTTATACCACATCGGGCGCTGCTCTCCATTTCCAATTGCCACCCAGCTGAATAATCAATCTTCAATGTAGCTAATTAATACCTACCAAACATGTTAACTACATTATCAATATTAGTTAAACAATAATGAAGAGATAAGGAAAGTTGAAAAGGATATCTCTTCTAATCGTTTTACAAGCTGTTTTCGTATTTGTGAGAGCGAACGTGAACCAGCGCCGCGCGTGGAAGACTCGAATCGAGATTACAAACGGCTCATTGGCCATACGGGCTACACACGGAGATCGGCCTCCTTGTACAGTCTTCATATCATAGCTTCTGCTTTTCCCAGAGAGCTTCTACCTCTGGCTATGACGAAAGCAAAATAATAATCCAGAGAAAAATCCATGAAATATGATGCATCGAAATTCAGTAAAATAAGATAATGATTGCTCGATGTTTATATCGACATTGCCGATATTAATTTTTCATTAAAACGATAAAAAGCCGCGTTTGAAACAAGAATTTATATCTGTGAGAAAAACGGCCTGGCGTACGAGATTGTCGAGGAGGAAAAACCCTCGGAAGGACGTAATCCATCGATAATTCGTCATCTCTACATATCGGAACTGCCCCGATGCAAGAGACTGTGATACCCTGGAGTACAAAGACATACGGGAATTGCACGTGAGTACAGTGTCCTCACGTTTAATGGTAATATGCGTTTTAATGCTTACGTGACTACCCCCCCAGCCATATTTAACCGTGAAAAAAAAATGGTGGACACATCGGCCAACTCCCTTCGGCCTATACCGTGAGTTCCGACCGACAAATGGCGGTTCGCGAATATTCTCGTGCAAAAAAAAAGTCGTACTGTCCTTTACAATCATGTAGTGAAAATTAACGATTATCCGTGTATTTTTAAGTTCGACGTTCACGGTACCGATGACAAAAAACGTTCTCTGCTTCAGTTTATTAGTATTTTCAGTTTTTTTACAACATTTGTGAAATTTTTTTTCTAATCGTCTTTTTTTTCGTATCCGCAAACTAACACTACCAGACACCAACGATAATTGTATGTATACATATATTTTTACGTATATGTATATGTCTGAATCATTTGTAACCTGCAGTATGTTTTTTTTACATTGCTTATTCTCTCTGGAAATGTTTTCTTTTTTGTCTATTGTGAAAATGAATATATTGCCATTACCATTTGATTATATTTTACTGGAGTTGTGAACATTGATTTGAAATTATTTCCAACTTGCCTCGCAAATGTGTCAATAAAAATTGATAGAGTGATGAATTTTTAAAGATTATTTTTTGACCACAACAAGTGAAGTGATATCAAATTAGATGAAACTAATTTTTCTGGTGTTCAGTAGGTGACATGCCTAGCGGTCGTGACTCTGAGCGCAATGGACGTTACAAGTCAAGAAGACGTGGCAGTGGAGATATAAGTCGACATATTTATGAAGTGTCCGAGAAGAAACACAGGAAACATGGAAAAAGCAAGAGCTCAGGAAAGAAAAAGAAGAAGAGATCTCGGGATAAATCGGTGGACAATGTGCCGACTGTTGCTTCATCTGTTATAAAGCCATTGGTAGAATATTCGGATGTGAGCAGTGAGGATCTCTCCGAGCCAGAAGCTGGAGAAATCCAATCAGAGGAGAGCCGTGGTAACAGCTACACGGACAATGAGATACCAGAAGCACGACTGCGAAGTCGTTATTACTGTGCAACTAGTCCAGGACATCAACTGGGAGCGTCGCCGATAAGTCTATCGCCCTCGCCGCCGATCGCGTCATTGAAACATCGCGTAGTACGGGAACACAGACGATATTCACCAGAAGAGCCAGGCGAAGCGTCGTCCTCGGTGCTGCCAGCGGCGTCGAGCTCTCAGCAACAGCCAGGAAACGTGCACATCAGAGATAGAGGACCTCCAGCAGCTATCGGTTCCTGCACGCCAGAATTCGTGGGCGAGGAATCTCGCCGATATGCCCGACGAAAAGAGAAGAAGCACAAACGCGAGAAGAAGAAAAAGCGGAGCGCTAGTCCCGGCTCTAGTACGGGTAAAAAGAGAAAGCGGAAATCGAAGCGTGCCTCAAGGAGTCCGAGTTCTAGAGATCGGGCTACCCTGAGAGAGTCGAGCGTTATCGGGACACCGGAACCTGATACGATTGGAAGTGCTGAGCGACCTGGAAGTTGGCCGGAGTCACCGCCTCTGCCTCTGAAAGATAGCACCTCGCCGATTTCACCGGCAACACCTAGAGACGATGAGCGCAACAGACGTTCACCGAGTGATATGGAACTCGAATCTCCACAACCTCGGGACGATCACGACGCGACTCCACCTTCCTCGATGAACATCATTAGCTCGAGACATACGGAATCGCCGCACACGCCTCTTCTACCACCGAGAGCTCTTACACCGGAGAGTACAAGCTCGAAGCATCATCATCAACAACAGCACCATCACCATCAGCAGCCTGCTCAACAGTCACATCAGCACGAACATCACACTATTAGCGATCGGCAGAGACGGAGTCACAGTCCTATTCACTCTTTACGACGCACCATGAGTCCCGTCAGCAGCAGTTCGAGAAGAAGGCCACACAGTCCTAGCCCACCATCGCGACGAAGAGATCACAGTCCACCGAGGAGAAGAGACTTCAGTCCTAGTATCCATCGTATCAGGCATTCTCCAAGCCCAACCGTTATGAGGCGTAGAGAATTCAGTCCAAGTCCGAGCGGACACAGACGACGTACCTCTGACTCTATGACAGCGTCGACAGCCACTTCGCCCTCCAGTAAACGAAGAAGAAGGGACGAACCTGATCGACGACACAGGCATCATGAGAAAGATAGACGAGACAAGAGAAAATCGAGGTCGACAAGAAGTCCAGTGTCCACCAGGTAGAATAATTGATCTATAATATTTTCAGTATTATTTGTTAATTTATAGGATTTCCAGGAGTAACGTGACATTTTTTTCCAGGCTGCCGATGCCACTGTCACGCTCAAGATCTCGCAGTCCCAGTAGATGGAGGAAAGCGGCGCAATCGCGGTCTCGTTCCCGCTCTCGTCGACGAAGTCGTACTCCAAAGAAAAAGTCGCGTTCACCATTGGGCAAATCACATAAAACGGCTCGTAAGCACAAATCGAAGAGTCCGCGACCGTCGAGGATACCTTCACCCTCGCCGCAGCGTTCTCGCAATCCGCGGAGTCCAACGAGAAACCTTCGAGTACAAGCAAAAATAAGCGAAACAAGTTTGTTCGCTGAGCTCGTAAAGGATCGCAACATGCGAGAGCTGGCTTACAAGCGTCTTCAAGAGGCAAAGGAGAAAGCTGGTAGTCAGGACGATGTTCAAATAATCGAGGGAACAGATGAAAAAGATTCCGGAGCTCCTTTGCCCTCGACACCGGAAAAGTTCTCGACGAACGGTCGACCCGGAGCGGTCCCACCAGTCGCTCAATCCACCAATCTCGAGCCGAATCAGAGCTTGCAAGTGATCGACATACCGGTACCAGTCACAACGTCAGGTCTCGTACCACCAATTCCTGACGAAAATTCCCTCGCCGGAAGAACACCACCTCTGCCGATAACAAACTCACCTGCGATTGTTGCGAACGTCACCGGCGCTACGAACGTCTTGACTCCTCGACCGAATCCATCGCCAAATATGATTGTAAATAATTCCCCAATACCCCCTGTTCCGAATAACAGCGTTCTGAGCGGACATGCTATTAGTAATAATGGAAGTACTGGAACGACGCCCACACTCGCGATCCCAACGACGATCCCCGTGGCTGTACCAACAGCGACAAACAACAACGCGTTTTATCCAGAACACTTGAACGTCACGAGCGGACGAACGCCGCCACTCGTTGATGGAACGATGTTGCATTCAGCTCCAACTTTGCCGAATATACCGGCGCCACCTCCAGTGCCCACCGCGATTTCTAAATTTAACACACCTAATAATTTGGTTCCTCTGAAATCCATTGACCCGCCAAAACCTCCCATTGTCTCTTTCAAGACTAAAAGTCTATCGAGACTACCTCTGCCACCAGGGATTAATCAAAATGATCTGGAAAGCATAGATTCACCGCCTAGTCGTTCACCAAGTCCCCCAGCTAAGGGACAACCACCAAAACCTGTTGGAACATCAGCCAGCAAAGTACCAGCGAAGAAGAGTATCAAAGACTTGCCGATGCCACCTGGTAAGTCTCTTTCCGAGCAATTTGATTGTATTCTACATTTTATTTTTCTTATAAAAAAAATCGTTTCTAGTGGCTCCTGGCTCGGAAGATTTTAGCGGTGAAGATGACGCGACGGCTACCCCACCAAGAACAGCACTCGATCGTGTAGCACCGAAACCAAAGCTGAAGAGACCGAAGATCCTGAAGAGACGAAACTCTCGGAACAGTCATCCGCCGACCGCAGCGTCTGGTGGCAAAGACTGGGGTGAGAGGTGCGTCGACGTTTTCGAATTTATCGCACAGATCGGTGAAGGTACTTACGGCCAAGTGTACAAAGCACAGGACAAGCGAGCCTCCGTTCTCGTTGCGCTGAAAAAAGTACGACTCGAGAATGAGAAAGAAGGTTTCCCGATCACGGCTGTACGCGAAATAAAAATTCTTCGTCAGCTCAATCACAAGAATATCGTGAATTTGCGTGAAATTGTCACCGACAAGGAAGACGCCCTTGATTTTAGAAAGGTACTTTAAACATTTTTTCGCTCTTAAACTTGAATATTTATACTTTCAATATTCATTATCTTTTTCTTTTATACTTGGCGTCGAGCCGCTGCCGCGTCTCTTGATATTTATTTTAAAAAATTCTTCAGGATAAAGGATCCTTTTACCTTGTCTTCGAGTACATGGATCACGATCTCATGGGCCTTCTCGAGTCTGGCATGGTGGATTTTAACGAGATGAACAATGCGAGTATAATGAAGCAGCTTCTCGATGGTTTGAATTATTGTCATGGGAAAAATTTCCTTCATCGTGACATCAAGTGTTCGAATATATTGATGAACAACCGGTAAGGTTTGAAAAATTATAAAATTTCTCTGAAAATGAATATTTAGTACACAATTTTTTATTTTGATTCCAGAGGAGAAGTTAAATTAGCCGACTTTGGTTTGGCTCGATTGTACAACGCCGAGGACAGACACAGACCCTATACAAACAAAGTTATAACTTTGTGGTATCGCCCGCCCGAATTGCTCCTCGGCGAAGAACGTTACGGGCCGGCGATCGACGTATGGAGCTGCGGTTGCATACTCGGTGAATTATTTTCCAAAAAGCCACTGTTTCCGGTATGAACAATACAATTTTTCTAGCAATTTATAACGAGAATGTTGAAATAGAATTTATATTATATTTATACAACTTATATGTTCATATTCGATTGTGATTTTTATTTTAAAAAACAGGCAAACATAGAGATGATGCAGCTGGAAATGATTTCGCGGGTGTGCGGAACACCGACACCGGCCGTATGGCCATCAGTTATAAAATTGCCACTGTGGCACACGCTTAAACCAAAAAAATCTCACAGACGTCGCCTTAGAGAAGACTTCTCGTTCATGCCAGGACCAGCCCTAGATTTGCTTGATAAGATGTTGGAGCTCGATCCGGAGAAGCGTATTACCGCAGCGGACGCGCTCAAAAGTGCCTGGTTGAAGAATGTGCAGCCGGAACAGTACGTAAACAAAAAGACGGGAGTGCATCGTCGTCCAGAGTGCAAAATTAATTTTATTTATGCTGTCCATTTGATGTGACTAAATTTTCTTCATTGATTTTAGAATGCCAGCCCCACAATTGCCAACCTGGCAAGACTGTCACGAACTATGGAGTAAAAAGAGAAGACGCCAAATGCGCGAACATCAAGATTTATCATGAGGAAAAGTGCCTCTTCTGCCTCTGCCTAATAAATTCGGGCCGCATAAAGCTGCCGATGACCTGTCCGTCGTCGGTGGGTGAGTAGTCGTAAACAAAACAAATCAGCAATGCGAGAATAATAAATATGCGAGTGTGTGTGAGAGAAAGACAAGAGAATGCGAGAGATAGTACGAAAGACAAATAAAACGATTCGTCGAGGATAAACGAAGAATAAAAAAGAAAGATTGAGTACGCGATACGAAAAACGAGATAAGTGTGATATGCGATAATTCCACGAGACATAAAAACACGTAGATGATGATCGTTGTAAAAACTCCTAATTTTTTTTGTTGGCATTTATTCTGGTAGTTTTAATAACAATTATTATTCATTATTATTACTATTAATATTGTTTCTTTTCAAACGCAGAATCGATTAGCAAGTATCGGCTCAAGCACCCTGGCGACCAGCCAGTTTATTTCTCGCCCTTTACTCTACGTCTTATTTTTTGCATGTCGCGTATGCTTGAAGCATTGCGAAAGGTTTATAGAGATAGAGACTATTTTCTTTTTTCTCTACGGAAAAAAGAAAGCGGTTTTCCGTTAAATAGCACTCGATTTCTTTTTACCTCACCGGGAATATTTCGTCGTGTCTTTGAGCGAGGAAAGGGAAAAGCGAGTCGATGGTTCGTAGAAAAACAAACTGACCAGCCGCGTGATTCTTTCTTTTCTCTTTTAATATCACAAGGTCAGCATCGAGGACGGATTACTCGTCAAATGTTAAGTGTGCTTGAAATATATGATAATAAACGATGTATAACGACGAATATATCGATGCTGAATGTACGACGATTATAAATTTGTGGGTTCGTCTTTGTATGCACTGATATATCAATTTTTTTAAATACCTAAACCGATTTAGGTACAATATCGTACACATGTGTATATTGTGGATATTAACACACGAAACGTATATAATATCGTAACAAATCCACAAAAAGAAGTGAACAACAAAATGCGGAGATCGAATAGATAGAAATTATAAAGTAGAAGATAAAACACATGTAAATATTTAATATTCTTATTACCATTATTGTTATTATCATTAGTGTCTCAATGACTGGGGAATGGACTCAGAGAAGTATATAAAAAGGAAAAAAAAGTTTCTTCACCGGAAATATATTAAGTCGTAATTTCTTAATACACTCTTAGCTGTACGATGATACCAATAACGACATAATGGGGTCTGGGACTTTTGTTAGATTATTATATTAAAAAAAAAATAGATATGCACATCTGCGCAATATATTAATTGTGTAAATAAGAGAAATACAAGGACAGGAAAAGTAAGG
Organism: Cremastinae sp. B BG-2022a; assembly: GCA_030522605.1. Lineage (NCBI taxonomy): Eukaryota > Metazoa > Arthropoda > Insecta > Hymenoptera > Ichneumonidae > Cremastinae sp. B BG-2022a. The sequence goes on from JAPYYX010000087.1 coordinate 92,789, forward strand.
AAATATTTTGGATGGAAGGACCTGGGAGAAGACCAGAGAATGACAAAATTCCTTGATGTTGGCTGACGCGAAGGAGAGTAATAGAAAATCAACGGCGATCGCAGTGAAAGCTTCGGAATCGTCATCCATGAATCAACATCATCGACTTGATGTTACGACCAGGTATAAAGTAATTATTCGTGACGTCAGTTGGGAAAAGGGAGATAGAGAAAAAGAACAGATAAAGAAATAGAAACACGCAAAAACACGGTGACTATGTATTTTTAATTCGATAATTACCGAATTTTGAATGTTATCGAATATGAAAATGAACAAAAAAAAGTTTCATTGTTTTATTTATTTTTCTAGCCCTTCTGCGCCTTAGTATTATGATTGTTAAATAGTAGTAGGAGTTTTTGTTTTTGCGAGGAAGAAGTGAGAGGAGCACGAAGGTTGGATATGTGCCTGGGCAGTCTACTGCAAACGTGAGGGATTAAAAGAAAAATGAAAACGTCTTCGAAGCTGCTGCTGAGTATTCGTGAACTTGCAACAAGACTTCCAAGTGCGAGTCACGATACACGTTTTCGTGTTATAAAATGTGATGTGATTTCTGTCAAATTTACGATTTAGTATGGGAAAAAAATTAAAGGATATATTTTATAAACTTAAATCTCAATTCATGTCTTAATGAAGTTCGAGATAGTTTGGTGAAATACAAAGTACGTCGAGACAATAAAAATGTTTAACTAATTTTTTTTAACGCCATTTGAATCGTGAAAATTTGACAGAAATTATTCTTGCTCGGTCAAAGTGATCCCACGAATTATTTGTACCTTATTAAATGTTTAAAGTGAGCGAAACAGAGAGAAAGAAAATAAAAGAGAAAAGAAAACTAAATCTCTAATTAAAAAATCTAATAGATCAAAAATGGAATTTTGTTGCAGGAAATAAAAAAGTAATTCCGGCGAAAAATGTATCTAAGCGATTTTTGTAATACATTTCATAGGATTGTAAATAGGTAATACGCGTCGCGAGAATTTATTATTATTTTCCACATTTTTTGTTATCCACGTGGCTGGTGGTTTTGTCTATTGTTGCTCTATTTACCATCAACGGTCGAATCTACCCATTGACTTCAGTCTTATCTATGTGGTTTTTTTAGATAATTAATAGAATAAAACAGGGCAACCTTGGGACCGTTTCCCTTTCAAGAGCTATTGTTTTTTGTTAGACCCTATTTTTTCTTCGCCAAAGCGAAAGAATTCAACCTCGTAAAATAGTCGTCGACAGACAAATATGCACGAATCGTGGAATGCATGACGCATCACAATTGCGATAAACGAAACTCGTTTCGTCATTTTTGGGGATGTATTGGCTACAGGAATAATAAAAATCCAATAAATCATTTATTTATCAAGAGAGTATTTTTTATTTTACTCGCTCAAAGCAGTTTGCTGATTTTTGTTTTTTATAATTCGGTCAATACATGCTCAAAGATGATTTCGCTTCGCACGTTATCACACGGTCGTAAATTTGGTTGGAGAAAAAAGCATGATATATTTCTTTTAATTATATTTGGAAAACTCTTGACCATATTTTATAATCGTTTTATTTTTATTTTTTTCAGATCATCGAAGCATCTAAAAAAAGAGGCTGGTTACAATTCCCAGACGGATTATTCAAAGGACATGGATTCACAATTCAGTAACGACACTGGCGACGTTGCGTTTTTTGGAGAGAGCGGTTCCTTAGCCCGTTCACTCGCGAATTATTACTACAAGAGTCCAAAAACTTTTCTGGTAATGGGACGTGACGCAAGTGGTCGAAGAGGCAGCGAAATTTTATCGAGAAATCCTCATGAAGACATAGTTACAAAAAAATCGGACGAGAGCAAGGATAATTTTACTTATAAGTTATCATTGCTGACTGACTTGCTTAGCCAAGGGAAATCCATACAAATGGACGATGTAATGTCCCTCAAACTACATACAGAGGTCAGAATCCTTCATTTATTAACTTCATGAAAATATTTAAATAAATCATTGGAAATGTAATTTTTTACATAGTGTGATCCCAAAACTGTCCAATTACTGAAAAACCTTCAAAATGAAGTTTGTTTGGCCACTACAAATTCTAAACAGAGTGGACAGTCCGATTCGCATCTCACTGTTCCTAATTCACCACTGACAGGTCGCGATTTTTTAATATTTTTTTTACTCCATCTCTGCCCTGGGACTAATAATTAATTTTTTGCTCTTTTTTTACAGATCATGAAAGCAAGCAGTTGAGCAATTTTGATGCTCATGCGGTTTATGCTGGGGATGATGCAATGAGCTCTGGAAAATCATCTCAGATTGCAACAATGGGTATTTGTACAGCTCTGTCAGCGTTAATGTCACATTGTGGCTTTGAAATGTACAATCTTTATCCGACTGTTATCACACAAGCCCCAGGTAAATCTCTAGTTGGAAAAGCATCAAAAAATGATTTACCAAATTCGCTATCATTGTCCTTCGATGTACAAGATTTTGGTTTTTAAGACTACATTTTCTAAGGTTCGTAACAATCATTGACACAAGATCTACGAAATACTTTTTCCATAACTTATCAGATCTATACATTTAAACAAGAAAAGACATTCATAATTTTGACCTTTATGTTTGAATTTCTAAGATATGTAAAACATAGCTAATTGTATTTTCGTCATTGTACATAAACTGAATAATTTTATCTCCTTCCTAACCTTCACAAAACTCGCGGCACTGGAATTCAAAAGTACGAGTTCTGTCAGAAAATCAAAATCTGTAAAAGTGATGAAAAATTATTCGATACTTTTTGCGATTTACGAAATGGAGTATTTAGCAACTAAGTGCTTCGTCCATGTTCGTGAAAATACATTTTAGTGGATGAGATGTAAATAATTGAAGTAAGGAAGAACAATAAAAAATGAGCAGGAAAAAAAAATTTAACCTCGTGATGTATAATTGCGGAAATATAAAAAAATCACATTTTTATTTATATTTTGATATACATAAAATCATTTCTTTTTACAGATTGAAAACTGGCGGTGATAGAGGATAAATTCGAAAAGTACGAGTTTTTCTTCTTCATTTTATGGGATCGTACGTGATTAGCACTCGTAACTCGTAACACGATTTCGAGGTTAGAAAGTCAAAATTCAGGATGACCAACTTGAGGCACGTTCACGGTGAAAGAGAAAAATCTCGGATATGGACATCATTGCGAAGTGAAGGCAGACCAGCATTTTATTATTGTTTTTTTTTGTGCACTTGTCGACGAGTTGTCGTAACTCCAAAAAAAAGACACAAACAACGATACCTGACGACATGAAATGCTGAATCGGAAACAAATGTGCTGAAGAAACCGTAGAGAATAATAAAGAAGTTATACAGTTTTTTAAAATTGGAGAGAGAGGGAACAATTCCGACAGCTCATTGTAGTTAGGTTAGTTTGTCATAACGTTCGGATATCTGCTTCGTAAATGAAATTTCGATGATACATACGTGGACGAGATCGAGACTTCATAATGGTCATCACAACTTACCAATTGCCCCAGATTGAACGTCTTACTGAGGAAATTCTTGAGGCTGAAGATCTTGAAGTTTTAAAGGCATTTGAAGTTTTACTCAATGGCTACAAAAGTAAGTGCAAACTAACATATTTTCTGAACATTAGATTTTTTTACATCAATTGTCACTTTTGAAAACCACATTCCTTATCGCCCCTCGTATCTTGCAATTGATGAACAATCTTCTAGAATTGAAAATAATTTTTTAAAAATTATAAAATAATGATAAGAACATTTTTTCCAGGAGCTCAAAAGCGCACTCTGGCAATTACAAAAGCTTACAACGAGTTAGAGTCGATAGCTCTGAAAATTTTGAAAGAACATGAGGCTGAGCACGAAAGAAGCAAGGCTGTATCATTCAACTCGAACACCTCTTTTCAAAATACATCTTCGACTTCAAAAGCTCAGAACTGCCAGCAAAAAAGGAAGGGAGTAATCGATGCGGAAGTGATTGATCTTGACAAAAGTCCTGTGTTGATAGAAGCAGGAAATGAGAATCACGAAAAAAAGAAATCACTCGAAAAAGCAAGTGTTACTGATGATTTCGCGTCAACCTCGAAATGTACTAAAACTTCGAACAAACGTGGGAATGAAAGTGGGGCACTGAAAAATTCAATTAAGGGTGAAAAAGTAAGAAATGACGAGAATCGTCCACCGCTTGTTAAGAACTCGAATACACACGATTCGAACTTGCAACGAAAAGACGCACGTTCTTCCATTAAATTAGCTTTTGCAAGAGGCATTTACAATTTGGAGAAAAATAAGACTTCAAATCACAAATTAATGAAGCAAGCAACTTTGATTTTTGAGCCGGTCGTTCAAAAACTCGATGTAAGCGTATCCGAAAAAGAGTCGCTGGACAAATCTCAAGACTGGGACGACCTGTTCGACGAAGATTATTGCGCAAATAAAAAACATGTTTCTTCAGCTAACAAACAAAATACTAAGACAGATGTCGAATATCCGTTACGACCCGTTGAAACGACTTGTTCCAAAATTGTTACGAACAGAACTGAAACTCGTTTACCTGAAGGTGATCAGGAAGGACAATCAACGAGAGATTTGGAAGTCACGATTGTTGAACCGAACAATAGTCAAATAAATGACACTGCTCGTTCACTTTTCGATGACGACGACGATGCTGACAATTTCCAAGAATCACCGGAGCTGTATACTTGTGTCGAAATGTCAGCTCCGAAGGACGTGTCACAGCCGATTGTAAATATCGTCAAGCCTGTGACGATGACCAAATTGATCGAACCAGAGGCGTCAACTTCGAAAGTACCTCAATACGATCCTGCCCCTGATTCTTTTGATGAGACGTTTTTCGCGCCTGGCGAAATAGATAAAAAAACGACAATTCTTCCGAGCACTTCGAAAAACGTTGTAAATGAAAATCCGTGTACTAGCCGTCAGTCATTAAAAGGAAAACGGGAACAACCAAATGTCAACGAGATCAAAGAGTTGGAAGATTTGGCGCTTCAAGAAATAAACTGGGATGCTGATATTTTTCAGGAGACGCCCGTGGAAAATCCGAAACGAGCGCTTAACAACAATTTTGGGATGTAAGCATACAAATTTTTTATGAACGTATCAACTTTTATTTTTTATTTTTATTTATTTTTTCTCGTTACAGTCCATCAGAGAGGAAAAAACGAAGCCCAGAATGTACAGAAAATGTAAACAGTAAAGTAAAACGAAGCAAATTGCAAGGATGGAGCTGCTCGCAGTGTCAAGATGTAAATATTTAATGAGCTTTTAAAATTCTGGGAGAATGCTTTGTGTGTAATTAAAATATCCATCTACTCCATTAATTTGCAGTACTATGAAGATTTGGGCCTACCAGAGGAGGAACTCCAAAAAAGAAAGGATATGTGTTCTCGTCACAAATCAAAATTCAACCCGAGATATAACACACCCAAAGGTTTTTGGAATGCGGAATTCTCACAAGGAACAGACTCTAGTGACAGTGAATATGAGAAAACGAAAAACTGAAGTCGGATGTACAAATTATTGGAAATCTCTTACAAGAGAATTTTCACACAAGAGACTGAAGTCGTCACATGATTGTTTATATAAAGATTGTACAAAATCGATTATTTAAAAAAAAATTTCCTCTGTAAAATATATAAATCATTAAATATAAGCTATAATTTTTACAAAGTTATAGTAATGAAAACTGGACGTCTTTTAAAAAGACACGTGATTCAATAAACGTTTTTGTTTATCTATAATTTATTGTTTTATTCTTTTTTATTTGTTAAGTAAAAAAAAATCCATTTTTTCAAACTTTTCTCGCCCATCATTTTTTTACGAGTAATATAATAAGTAACGTCCGGAAATATTTTTTTTATAAATATCTTCAGTTTACCGATAAATCAAGAAATTTGAATTTCCTACTTTTTGTAGCTAACTTTAGGGAGATCGGAGTGCTTTTTATTTTCAAGGAGGGGATTGCGCTGTGTTGGCAGCTTGCGTTTTATCGGACCGCGGACCGTCGAGCGCACATTAGTAGAGTGTCAAATATGGCCTCCGCTTCGGTAAGTTTTCCAACACAATGTATTATTTTATTGTTATTCTGTTTATTCTTTATTTTTATTCTATTAAAATTCTTGATTTACAAAATCGAGAATTCTCTACTTCGTGATCACTATTTTTCTTGATGCATGTTGGGTAAATTTATGGACAAACCTACATCTTCTGAACAATCACAGATTTCGTACTCTCGAATGTTTTGATTGAGAAAATGTTTTCTCAACTTTTTATGCTCACACGGTGCTGGATACTCAATCTTTTCTCTTCGAGATGATGTTTGCGTGATTTCCAGGTTCCTCTACTGATGGATGACGACACCATTGCGTTTGGCGAGGAAGATGAAGTCAATCAATCTGGAAAACTCAAGTACTAACCTCTCCTCGTATTATTATTTATCGCTAATTTGGAATTTATTTATTAGCTACTTATTAGATATTTATTAGTGATGTCGAAATTATTTAAATATTCAAAGCATTAATCATAAAAATATCAAATATGTGTAAACAAAACTAACATGTAATTTTTTTCTACAGGCATCCATACGTCACACTCTTTCATCTCGCATTTAGAGTCACAGCTATAGTAGTTTACATGTTTTGTGGCTGGTTCTCCGACAGTTTCATAGCGAGCTTTGTCGCAGTTGTTTTGTTACTATCCATGGACTTTTGGACAGTGAAAAATATAACTGGGAGATTGATGGTCGGTCTCAGATGGTGGAACTATGTTGATGACAATGGAAAGAGTCATTGGGTCTTTGAATCGAGAAAGGTTAGATCGCATTGTAAAAATCAAAAAACTTAATTATCAAACTTGTATCGAATAATGGAATACAGATCAACAATTAGTTAGCATGGTGGGATTGGTTTCATTAATTGGGCACGAAGAATGAGTTCTATCCTTTAAGTCGGAGCTGCTATGTGCCCTTTGTTTCAGGGGTCTCAACAGAACCGTATAAATCCTTCTGAAGCTCGAATATTCTGGCTGGCGCTGATCCTCTGCCCTCTCATGTGGTCCGTGCTCTTCATAGTGGCGCTCTTTGGTTTCAAGTTCAAATGGCTGCTTCTCGTTTGCATAGGCATTCTCCTGAGCGGAGCCAATCTGTATGGTTACGTTAAATGCAAAATGGGTAATGAGCAAAATATTTCATCAGCGACCAGGGATTTCCTGAGGAAGCAAGTTATGCAGAACATGATGGCCTCTATGATGCCAAAGAGTCCACCAACAACGACGCCCAATCAGCAAGCAAACATTATCTAAAAATATTCCACAATTTTCATAAATGTGATATGAAATTTCTACAGTCAATAATTCATTCCTAATTTTTACTTGTATATAAAACATAGCTGATTCCTTGCAATCAATCTGTGAATGAAGAAATATTTAAGATGGAATCTTCTCTATCTTTTTAAGAGTATTTGAGCGAGAGGATCGTGTGTGAATAAAAAATACGAATCGTACACTGTCAGTCGCTACTCTATTTTACGCCACTGGGCAATACATAATGTACATGGTATTTTCTCCTTGTTCACATATTCGTCCTATTACACAATATTTAATTTATTATGTATAATTGTATTATAATCAGTAACATCGTATTCACTATTATTTTCGCCTCAGCCTGTTGTATTCTTTCTGGCAAGAAAGTATCACAAAATAATTTACCATTATCTCAACGTTATTTAGTATTCGATTTTTTTTGCCCCCTCCCCCCGTGAATGTTGCATGTATTTTATGTACGATTACAATTTAACTTCTATCGATTTTCGGCCAGATCAAGATCGATGCCAGCTTCTTAGTTTTTTTTTTCTCTTTTCGATCAGTTATTCATATAATATCTCGGTTTATTGACTTTACGCGAGATCAACAAGATTTTCGTCACGTTTTCAAGCCTAGTCTCATTCATCACTTAGAGAAATACACAATAAAACGTAGAAGACGAATTTCGTTTGACAAAGTCGATTTTTTAAAAAAAATTAATCGTGATGTAAACGAGTATTTCAAGTTGAATGTAGAGTATTGAGAAATTTCAAGTAGAAATTGTATCTACGTATTTGTGTTTTCGACAATTGAAAAGAATAGAGAAACATGTAAGAGAAAATTTACAGAGCGACGGACGAGTGTCGCGAGATTCTATATTGGGTAAAAGTTATTTTTCTTCTCAAATATAAGTTCTTCGTCAGATAGATCCGTTGAGAAATGGAACAGCCAGAAATTTGCGAAAAATCGATCAACGTACTGTTATCTCTTTCATTATTCTTCTCCTTCAACCACTTCAAGGATTCTTCGGTCAAAGTATAGCTTCTTAACAATAGAGATGATAAATGCAGCAGTTACGCGTATGTGTATCATATACTACATATTGATATAATGAAATAATCGGAATGTGAAAATAATAACCTATAATAAAAACACATAGTAAGTAATGCGCACGAGGTTAAGTATAGGCTTTTGCCCGATTTCATTAAACTAACATTTTCTACAAATCATCAGACTGGTAAACAATAAAAAATCTACAAACAACGAAACTTTTTTGACTATTCATTTTGCATGATTGGAAACAAAACGCGCCTCTCAATTTTCGCGATAACATATTAAGGAATCCTACACGATTTATTCTAGGATATACAATTTTTTTTGTTCTCATCGTCTTCAGTATCAGGATTTATCGAGTCTTATATGTCAAGAGGATGAAATTCATGAAGCGAAATGAAATATCTTTCCTTAACTGTTAACCTTAAAAAATAAGTATTATACGTAAGTCAGTTCGTAAAAATATATAAAAAACGAGCGGATACAAAAAATATCAAAAAATTAAAAGAAACATCGTTGAAGAAGCTACATTTACAAATAGATTCGGGTCGCGTTTATCATCGTCGTCATTCATTATTATTATAATCATTTTATAAGTTTTTCGTATTGCAACGCTTATTATTTTGGATAATTTTTTGCATATATCCAAAAGGTTTTTTACTACTCGTATCCACGCCTCTTCTTTTATATTTGTTTAGAATAATATTTATATCTATTTTATATTATATATATTATTTCTGGTTTTTTCTTCACTCTTATGTATAAAGTGTATATGTATAATAATGCTATCAATGACAGACGGTGCATTTATGTACACATAGTCGTGAATTCTTGGCCCTCTCGCCACATCTCTCCACCTCGAATGGGAGACGTAACATTCAAGTGGTACACTATGAAATCGAAATAAAAGAACGTGATCAATATCAACATGACTATTTTTTACGCATTCGAATTTACGCGCGTTAAATTTAACGGAAATGCAAGTGCATACGTGTGCAATAACAAATATAAATGCAGAGATAACAGCAGATCGAATAATCGACTGTGTACAAACGAAAAAAAATATGGACGGCAATAGATACAGATTTCGGTTAAAATATATAAAACGCACGAAGGAAACTTTTAATTGTAAAACGTTATTCTTCTAATCGGGGCCAACGAAATTAACGTCTTTTTTTCGTTTGGACCAATGAACTCGCGTCGGAGCGCACGAAAGCGAGAGACAGTTTGTACGATAATGAATTTACGAAAAATTAGACGCTGTAAATAAATGTTCGCTTATTGTCATTTACACAGTGGCTACAAGATTTTGGACCGTATATCCTGCTCGTGGAATCCGACTAGCCTTACTGCAGTGTCTAACGAGTGAGTACTATTTTAAAAGGCTATTATTTTTACAACTTTTCGCTAAAGGGTAAGCGAATTGTGATTTTAGTTCGGTTCAAAACGAGCTCTCAGAGTCGAGTCGAACCAAATTAAAAAAACAACGCGACTCGCTCGAGGAAAATTGTAGCAAAGGTATTTTTCGAAAAATGTACAACCTCTTAGACACGACTGTAGGTCAACAACATTATCATTTCATCGACAAGTCGCGCGCAACTTTTGTACTACACATCGCGACCGCCATGTTTTTTTTTAAACTTTGAACTAATTACTATATATATATTTATTTATATATATAGATATATTTTTCGTCTCTCGCGTCCGTCGTTCCGGTTCATAGGCGACAATTTTATGTCTGAAATTTCAGCGAAATTCGGATAAATTATGTTTTCGAGTATTAAAACGAGGAAAAAAAAATAATAAAAATCGTTTACGGTGGAAAAATCTTTGTACAATCGCGTCGAAAGTGAGAAATTTACCGGCTCGAGGGCGCAAGAAAATCATTGTGTGAGTTTCAACGTACAGTGCTCAGTTTTTTACCCTCTATTCGTACACAATAATTATTATCGCTCGTTCTCGTTCGTTCTTTCTCTCTCTCTCTCTTTCTCTCACTTTTTCTCCCTTGCTCGCTCCGAGTCGCTCGAGACTCTTGCACCTTTCTTCGAAGTTGTATTTTATTGGGAGCACGTGCACACTTGTACCACGATAAAATACATACACGCACACGAAATATGTATGTATAAAGACGTCGGAGCGTCTCTCGATTATTCTCATTCTCAAATGAACTTGCACACGACTCACACTTATTTTCGACCGGCATTTTTCTCCTCCCCATTATCCATCGGGGCTCCAATTAATCGATTTCGTCTAATAATAGCGTCGCTTAAATGACTAAGTTTACAACAGTTTTACTTATTACCTAATTTATAAATTAACGGTAGGATATTATGAGAAGATCGTCCCTCCCCGAATCGTGCGTAATTGGTACACAGCGTTTTTGTTTCTTCTTCTTATTCTTCATCTTTTTTTTTTTTATAATTGTCATTTTTGGCAGTATGGCAATTTCCTTTTGTCAGTGAGCTGGAATCGATTTTTGTTCGTTTGTTCCACGTGTTTTTTGAAAATTTGTCCTCGTTTTCTCTCTCCACGAATTATCAATAAATTTTGGTTCGATCGTAAATCGCGTTTCTAAAATGCCTCAAGGAATATCTGAGAGCGCGATATAGTAAGATTGAGAAAAAGAGAGTTATCGAGGCAATCTCCGCACTTCCATTTTCGTCTCTTTCCTCCTTTCTCTTTAATACAGGAATAAAAAGGCTGAGGTCATGGTAACAATTTTTATATAATTATTTTATATCAACGTCAGTCTATCTTAGAGTTAGGCTAGCGAGACGAAAGAAATGGAAAAAGTTCGTGTACCAGTGTCTTCGTGTGTGTCTCCCGTGTATATCTGTCGTCTTTCAAAGAACGTGTCAAAAAAGTTTTCGTCTCAAAGGAGACAGTAAATCGAATAACGCCGCACTCACAGATATGTTTCGATTCGATGAGTCATGATTTCACGAGACGTTGATTTTTTTTTCCCTCAATTTCTCTTCTATTTCTTCTGCGCCCTTCCTTCGGTTCGCTACGAGCAAACACGGCTCGAGACGTGATTAGAAACGTGTTCGAGGGCTCTTCTTGCCGAAAATTTAGCGTATCGCGAATGATGAGATTTTATGAATAGCGCCGCTTGCGAATATCGCTCGCTCGCTCGCTGTATGGATGATTGTTTAAGGCTTTAGTTTCGGAGGAAATTGAACGCGACGGTGCGCGAAATTACGGGGGAACAACGAAAAGGATCGCGTTTACGGGAGGGCATGATTTTTTGCCTAATACGTATGGCAGTCTTACTCCGTGATTTCATTTTTGCTCGACAACACCGTGGCTAAGTCAAATTCTATCTATAACGATCGATATCTCGGCTGATCGTCGCGCGCGTCGCTAATTCAACGACGCGGGAAATTCATCGCGTTTCCTCGCGTCGCGTAAGTTGTAAATCTTTATCGAGATTCTTCTTACGTTAATAACTGGTATACACATACGCTTTTTTATATGTATGCTTTCCTACATGCGTGGGCAAGAGTGTCTGAGAACGTAGTATTGTCGTTGCGAGCTCGTGACACGCATACACAACGCGGCCTTTGCGAGAGGAGAAAAATGATTGTTCGCCATTCGCGGCGAGAATGGGGAAAAAAAGTCGCCCTCACGGAGCGCGCTGTTCCCTTCGCTGAATCTCGTTAGACTCGACGAACTTTGGCCCTCTCGCCGCTGTCCCTGTTTCTCGCATTGTGCTGCCGGTCACCCCGGTCCCTGATAGGTGCTTTTTGTTGCTGCTGCTGCTGTTGCTCTCTCGGCTCGCGAGTTTCCGCTTGTCAGTTGGCGTAATGGTCGAACGAGCCCAAATATTCCAAACTGGCTCGATAACAGAATTGGTATTGGTCCTGAAAAGAAAGGTTGAAAGCGTTTTGAAAGGGTTTCGCAACAAAAATGTACGTCATCGCAAACGAAGCTAAAATATATTTTTTTTCAAACCTTATTAAAGGTCCGACTCGAATCGAAATTTGTTACAGATTATCGAAAAACTGTGAACTTTTGCTATGTTTCGAGCATAGCATAGAAATTTTATTTTGTCGAATTTCAATGGTGCGAATCCGAGAAGATTAAAAGAGATTTAAAAGAGAAACGGCGCATTGAATGGTGTTCGTTACCTCCGTTTGAACCATAGCGGGACGCTGCGTGCGCAGTATTCGAACCGTCTGGAATATATCAACTACACCCTCGTACTGCATTCTCTCGAGGACGATGCTCAGACTTATGAAAACGCCGGTGCGTCCGACCCCGGCGCTGCAGTGGACGGTTATTGGCCCGTCCTGGCCGAATTGCTCCTTCGTCTTGTGCACCTGACCGATGAAGTCGATGAAACCGTCTCCGGATTTAGGAACTCCCTGCTCCGGCCAGTCGATGAATTGGAACTGTCTCACGGTGCGACTCGCACCGTCTCGCGCGTCGGTCACTTTGAATTCTCGAAGTATGTACTGCGGCATGTTGTACTCGGCGATCGGATCGACGACGAAGCACTGGTAACGAATCGAACGATCCGAGGGCCAATACTGATGACACTTCTCCCGTCCCATCTCCTTCAGCTTCGTCAGCATAACGACTATCGTCGAGTTGTGTTCCCAGAGCATTCTCCAAAAATCGTCGGTAGTGTCGTTCAACGGTCCCTGAGTCGCTATGTAAGCCGCTCTGTATCGATAACCGTCGATCAGGCTCGCGTTTATGTAATCCGAGCCCTCGATATTACGCTGCGGCTGGAGGCAGACCCTCGTACACTCGTAAGGCAATATATGCACCAGGCGATTCTTGTGCTTGTTGCAGGGCAGATTCGCCGATATGAAACGCGACGAGTCCGCCTTGATGTTGGAAAGCTTTTTGAATTCCAACTCCATACCCGTTATGTTGTCCAATTCCGGCTGCATGAGCTTCTGAATGTGAGAATGCAAATTCCTCGCTGGTACCTCGGTGTTGCCGCAGAGGACAGCCTCGAAGAGGGCGTCGTGGATGAAGATGTATTGATCCTCCGTCTGCACCATATAATTTCTTTGAGCTCTCAAACAAGTCACGTGCCCGTATATATCAATCATCTTCTCGTGTTTTATTCTCTCGAGCATCGAGTCGATGACTATGAAACAGCCGGTCCTGCCGACTCCGGCGCTGCAGTGGACGACGAGGGGTCCGCAATCCGGAGGATTGAGAGTCCTCACGCGTCGAAGGAATTGCAAGAACGGCGCTGGATGCTCAGGCACACCGTGGTCCGGCCAGGCGGTGAACTGCAACTGCTTGATTTCCCGTCTCTCGGAATAACCGTTGCGACACACCTGGAATGTTCTTATGCAGTAGGTCGCGAGTTCTTGAATGTCGCTTATGGTCACCGTCATCTGGCCGTAAGTCTCAGCACCGCGAGTCGGCCAGTACTGGTCGCACTTTATTCTCGTTCTCTCCTCCAATTTGGTCATCATAACGATTGTACTAGTTCTAAGCTCCCAACACATTCGCCAAAAATCGGCGAAAGTCTCCTGCAAGGGTCCCTGAGTCGCGACGTACGCGTTTTGCTTTCTGTATCCGTCGCAGTAATTCGCGTTTATGTAATCCGAGCCCGGTATACCGTCGATCGTTTGGAGTATTACCCGCGAGTGGTCGTACGCTATTACGTTTGCGTAACGATTCTTCGACGTGTTCACCTCCATGTTCGAGTGATCCCAGGTGAACTGCTGTCCAGGCTCGATCGACTCGTATTCCTGGCTGAATTTCAGATTGTCGTTGGCTTTGAGACGCTCGATGTGGTTACCGAGCTCGCTGATGGGAATCGGCGGATGCGATATCATTCCCGGTGTTTGAAAGTTCATACGTCGCATCTCAACGGGATCCAGCGGCGCGTGGTTGGAACTTATGTCGGCCGCCATGAGAGGTCTCGTGACGGCTGCCTGATCCGGTGCTTTGCACGGTTGTCTGCGTCTGAGGAAGAGAGACAGAGGCAACATTTCACCAACAGTGTAGCAAGATCATGAATAATAGATTTTTCCTACCCTTCGCTTTCCCACTATTCAGTAAGCCACCCTCTTTTGCCATCCAACCCCCAAACCCCTGCGACTTTTCGCTCATCCCATTTTCTCGCAGCTTCGCTCGCGCTCTTCTCAAAACACGTACTCGCTCTCTCATACCCCGGGTGAGCATCTCTTACCTTCGCTACACGCTTCCGCACGCTCTATCAGAATTCCGCACACATCCAAGCCCCCTGATAATATTATTCCCTCCCCTCGTACTCTCTCGCAATACATTCGCCCATCCTTACGCAAAGGTATACGTACTTCTTTATCACGGAAAGTAGCACGAGGCAGACGCAAACCATCAGAACCGCTATAATAGGGCCGACGACCCAAACCATACCAGGCTCCGGCCCGCTGTTGGTCACGGAAACTTCAGGATTACTGTCCGCAGGATTGTTGGGATTCGGACGGCTCGGTGGATCGCCCGGCGGAACTTCCCGCATGTCGAGAGACAAATATTCCGAGAATGGCGACGAGGTGTACAGATGCTGATGAAAAATATTATTTCATGATAAAACGAGAGTCTACATATAGACAATTTTTATATTGAGAAATTTACGTAAGTTTACGTACCTTCTTCGGCGTGTCTACGATCGCTCTTACGAATATTCGGTAGCGTTTGTTAACTTCCAATTTTCTGTTCTTGTAACCCTCGTAAGTGTCCCCGGAGCCGAGGTGGAACGTGTACGGAATACTTCGATGGGAGAACTTGGCAGCTATGTACGGAGCATTCTCCCTGTCCGCCTTACCGGAATTTCCGGTAATCATGTCCTCGGTGAGCTCGTCGGGTTGCTTGTCCGCGGTCGACTTGTCCTCGGGTACGACGATCAGGTAGTAGTAAGCAATTGGACCGTATTCCTCGGATGCCAGGGGCAAAATAACTTGAATCTCCTCGCCCTTGACGACACCGTAAAAATCTGGCTTGACCATCGGCTTCGGTGCTGCCATCTGCGTCGTTACTTTTATCTTAGCTGGCGGTTTGTACTGATTGTCGGACGGTACGGCGCTTACGTTTACGTTGTACGAGGTGAAAGGTTGAAGCTCGTCGATCATCGTCACCGTGGTCTGAGGGGGAAGGAGAACGGTTCTCCTCGGTACTGTCTGGGTCTGAGTTGTTCCCTGAGAATCTACAAATTCCTTCACAGCGTCGAAGGAGATTCGATATTTCGTGGGATTCAGCCGGAGAGGCGCGGTCCACGTCAGGGTCATCGAGTGGGTCGACAGATCCGTCGCTCGCAAATTCAACGGCACGTCCTCCGGCTTTACCTTTACCGTAACCTTCTGACTCAGTCTACCGAGCGTAGTCTTGTACCTCGCGGCGACAGCGATCGCGTACGCCGTATCTCTCTCGAGATTCGTCAATTCCGCGGACTCCGTCAGTCCTACGATGTTCTGCTGCCACTTGTCCAGGTCCTCGACCGCCATCATCGTATAAAATATTTGATAACCGATTATCCTGTCTCGATTCGGTACCGGCTCCCACCAGACCTCGACGCTCGATTCCGATGTCGCTACAGCCTCGACCTGCATCGGGGCTCGTCCGATGTCCTTGTCCGTTATTATCGTTATTTTCTCCGAGAAGGGACCGTGTCCTCGCGACGTGTGCGCACGAACGTGGAAAACGTATTCCGTGTTCTCTTCAAGATTCGTAAATACGGCTCGATTGAGTGTCGTGTTCCTGTCCACGAGGCTGCTGTGATCGTTTTTCTTGTGAAATTCGACATCGTATCGGATTATTTTTCCGTTCCTGTACTGCTGAAGTGGCTGGTCCCATGTCACGCAAACCGTGTCCGGCGTTTGGAAGTGATACGACAGATTCGTCGGAGGTCCGCTTGGCTCGCTTTCCGGGCTGTCCCAATAATGCACCGATTCTTGACCCACTCCATTCTTGTTCTCACCGGCAACTCGAAACTCGTAATGGACACCGCGCTCTTTCGTGTATCCCACATTTTTCGAGTCAAAGAATAACATTGTGCAAAACATTATTATTCAAACGTTCAATTAATCAATACACGCATCGTGAACGTCTCAATTATTGAACACTGATGACACGATCTTTGAATATTTTATTATATAATTAAAAATACCAAGTGTTTTATATGAAATTTTTAGCTCATTTACCTTGATACCAATTTTAATTCAATGAGAGAAAAATGGCATATTGATAATTTTATAAATGGGTCATTGTTCGATTATCGGGATATGTTAAAATTAAAAATATATCATAATTAAAAATATGAAGTATTTAACACATTTTATCTCGATACTAATTTTAATTCAATAAGAGAAAAAATGGCATATTGATAATTTTATAAATGGGAAATTGTTCGATTATCGGGATACGTTTAATTCAATATTTGGACGTTCGTATTTAAAAATACGCTAAAAAGATAAAAAAAATTGTGATAATTCGTAACGTACCGACTTCCTGAATTTTGTAGGTATTTTGGTTGACGTTGGCGATAAAATCTTCCATTAGCGTTTGACTTTTAATCCCGTATTTAATTCTGTAACCGGTCAATTCTCCAAGGGTTTGAGTCGGTTTGGCCCATTCGAGCTCCAAAACTATCGGATCCTGATTTATAACTCTGGTGAACGAATCGCGATTATTTTTAGTTGATTTCCTCGTAAATTATTCGGATGTGTGAATTAAATGTGAGAGGGTTCCTGGCACTTACTTGACGTTTACTTGAGGACGATTCGGCACGCCTCCTGGGGTTCTGACGTTCACGGGAGGCGAACGACTGCCGTCACCCTTTCGGGTCACGGCGGCAACCTGCACCGCGTACTTAGTGTCCGGTTGCAGTCCTGTGACGCTCAGTGACGATACTCCCTCCAGAACGTCCCGACGGATAGGCTCGTTCAATAATTCCCTTCCCTGTAAATCAATCTCTCGTTATTGACGCAAATTCCCCGCGAGCGTTAAACCCGCCTGGTCACTCGATAAAGGGAACTAAATTGAGAAAAGAAAGATAGAGGATTTTGAACGTGATTACAAATTCACTTTATTACGTTCTCGCTAAAAGCGCTAAAACGATCAATCCCGCACGTCCCAATAAATCTGAATTCTACGTCTAAACTCGGGTGGAAAATGAAAATTAAATCTCGACCGAACAAGACTTTTTCCGCTCGATGACTATTTCGATTCGATTAAAATTTTTTTATTTTCGGTAGCCGCGACAATTGGTCTAAATTTCATTTCGAACTAACGACAAAGTTTCGAGGACCTCGATTGGATAATTGTTTTATGTAGCTGCTCGAAATTTTTCTATTGGATTGATTACTTTTTTTTCATTCCAGTGTGTGTGTTGTACATGTAGATATAGAGACAAAAAGGGTCAAAAGCAGAAAAAAAGTCCTCCTACTCGATTATGTCGAGACTGCATCGTGATCGATATTAACTCGTCACATTTTCAAGTTTCGTTTAATTAAATTTTATAGCTCACGTATACAGGTGCACGGAGAGTTTAATGAGAAATTAGGATATCGATATTACCGTCAACAAATGCCAAACAAACCTCTTCACGAACTTCCTGAACGTGAACATGATAACCCCGTATAACACCATTTTGTTCTTTGGCTCCGGGCGGTTTCCACTCGACGTGAATTGCCGTTGAGTTGATGGCCGTGACACTCACGTTTTGTGGATTTCCCGGTACTGTAACGCAAACTCGTATCAATACGCGAACTCCCAGCTCGATCCCACTCACGCAGAATCTCACATCAAACGCACCTCGCACGCATTAATAATAATTAAAACCAATGAAATAATATCAATTTCAAAAACGACAAATCATAATAAATAAAGTAATTAAAAAATCTTTATATAGCCGCAGCTGATGACGCAACGAAAATCTGCAGAACAAAATTCATGTTATAATTAATAATTACATGAAGAATAAAAGTAAAAAGCGAGCGATATTAATTTAATTGAACGTACAAATCAAATGAAAAGAGAAATAATTTACTCGTTAATAAAAACGAAATATAAAACGAACGAAAAAATAAAACACATTCACACTTAGACGAAACGACGTTTAGACAAATACCGGTCGTGTGTATACGTCGTGTCGTATCGATTTATAACTAAATATTCTTTTTTTCCCCCGCTCCTGACGCTATAAATGCATTTTATTTTCCATTTGAATACCAATAATTCGTAAGTAACATTGCTTCGTTTTTTTTTACTTTTTTTTTACTTGTTATTTCTCTCTTTAGGCGTTCATCGATTGTAAACTATATGCGTGTATCGAATTGATTCGAGTGCACACGATCACTATTATTTCCATCGACGATCGGTCATCGAGGCTCTCGCGATAATCCGGAACGATTTTACGACGGGCTCTCGTAAAATTTTCAAATTGGGTTTGTACGCGAAAAATTTATTCCTCGCCTTCATCGCGAGAGCCTCGACGTCCGTTTATTGAGCAAAAAAAATTAAAATAATAAAGACAGTCTCATTATGCAGATAATTGCGATAAATGATATATGAGTGAAAATTAGCACTGCCTACCTACGTGTCACGAGGCAACAAGTGATCGATATTTCTTTTTTATTTTTTCATTTCTTTTCTTCATTTTCGTTTATTTTTTGAAAGTGATATCGAAAACAGTGCTACTACGAGAGTGGTTTACGCATTTAAAAACAGTGAGAGAGATACAGGTGAAAAAAGAAAACGACGATGACTCAAAATAAACAGAACGAGGAGCGAATTCATATACAGAACGGATGAAATTTCGTGGCAACGAAGAATTTCTAATTCGACTCGTTAACTGGTAACAAAAAAGAAAACAGCACGGAATATGTGATATGAGAGCATGATACAAATACGGTTGTTCGTTACTCGAAACGTTAGCGTTACGAATATGTGAGAAAAAAAAGGATGATAAAACAATTTGCTTCTCTACAATAACGGATACTTTGTACAGTTATAAGGGTCAAGAGAGAAAAAAGGGAGGAAAAAATCGTTAGTTGGCGAGCGCGGATTAAATTCCGGGGCAAAAAATTCGTAAAAATTAGTAATCGCGATTATTCGGACGACGCGGAAACGAGAGAAAAAATATTGTTCGTTTCCTCGCGTGAAAAATATGAAAAAAATGGCAAAAAAAGTATACAGAGAAAATGGGAGTTATGAAAAAGTCGCTTCAAAGCTCGAAATTTCGAGCTAAGATTGGATACTCACTTTTTCCA
Source organism: Cremastinae sp. B BG-2022a (assembly GCA_030522605.1). Taxonomy (NCBI): domain Eukaryota; kingdom Metazoa; phylum Arthropoda; class Insecta; order Hymenoptera; family Ichneumonidae; species Cremastinae sp. B BG-2022a. The sequence continues at coordinate 112,421 of JAPYYX010000087.1, forward strand.
TCTGCGCCCCAAAAGTCGCCAAAAAAGTGGGAAAAAAGTCTCGTAAAAATTCGTGTTATCTTGCGACCGTACAATGATTTTTAAAAATACAAAATAGTCACGTGTTCTTTCGACTTCATTTCTTTTTTTTCTTTCTTTGCTTTCGTTTGTCTCTAATTTTATTCCTTTTTCTCCTTAAATTTCATTATCGAGGAGAAAGAAAAAATTCAGTCATTTTCCAAATGCTCATTAATCTAATCGCCGACGTATCAATCGTTCGAGTGGCCTTTCATCTAGCATTCGAACCTCATTCGTGCCTCGCAATCACACCGCACGCTTTTCCTTTATCGGCTTAAAGGGGAACTGCGCCGATCCGCCCTCAAATGCTTTGAAAGAAATGAGAAAAAAATCACTCGATTGTCATCGAATCGGTCTTCCCCGTTGTAAAAAAATGTAAACGGGAACTTTGTTTCTTCTCGAACGATAAAAAAAAAATTCTAATTAGTGTCCATTACTTTTTTACAACGTTGGAGCAGCCCCCTTTAATGCTCTCACAACAGATCATTCGAATCCACTTTTTCTCGCTACTTTTTTTCCCTTCTCTTTGTTTTTCTTCGTACCATTTGCATTTCTCACTCGCGCGCGCTATCATTCTCTTTCTCTCCACACTCGTATATAAAACTGGTACGTGCTCTCCGATCTTCATATCCCCACTTTCATCTCCTCAAATACTCTTCCATTCACGCGGACACAATCATTTATCTGCCACTAATGCGACGATCGTCGTCGACCGATGAATGTGTTCGTTTTTTTTTCTTATTTTTCTTCCGTCTCATTTTGTTTTTTCTGCTCTTTTCACTTTTTCCGCTTCGGCTTTTAATTTTTGTTATCTTTTTCTTTATTTCGGTTATACGCATGGTTCTCTCGGGTGCGCTTTAACAATCGCAGAGAGGCGGGAGACGTGAGAATATATATATTTTTTTCTTTTCTTTTTGCATGCTCAATCACTACTCCAAATATGAAATAACTAAAGGCTCATGTCCAAACGTCGCGGATTCTGGCGACTCGAAGCATTATTGAAAAAAATAAAGAATGCATGAGAATGTTATTCGAAAAAAGCTGATCATTCGTGAAATAAATAAAAAAACAACTCCCGTGGGCAAATGCTCCGTTTCCAGAGTCCGCGACGACCAGAAAAGAAATTCCTATTTTAATATATGCTTATACGAAATGGAATAAAAAAAGAAACGATAAAAGTAACGAATGATCAAATAGGATGAAAATAATGAAGAGGCAAAGGGGTTTTTTAAAGCTACTATGTAGATCTTGTATTATAGATCCAGAGAGGGAAAGTATTGTGTGTCCTCGAGAATATGAGTAACGCGAGTTTTCTCTTATTCGTGTGTGTTTGCTTTTTTTTTTTTCACCGCACTCGGTACATCCGCGGTTTCGAGGGAAAAATATCGCTCCGCGTGCTTTGGGGGAAAAAAATTGTGGAGGATAGAGGGAAAAAGTGTTGTCCAATTATGCCGGTTTTTCCGCGGGTTTGCGCGAAAAAATAGCCGCTCCAAAAATCGTGTCGGCAGGTCAAAAATTCTCTTGGCTCGCTCGCGTCGTGTCCCGCTGGTTATCATAATTTCGTGCCTTCTCTTATTTCCGTGCTTTCCTATTTTCTTTTGTCGCTGTCGCCCACAATTTCTCCTTAAATTACTGGTATTTTCGTTAATTCTGATTTGACTGAGCTCTCGTGGTTTTTCCTGCTACTTCTCTTTTTTTTTTTGGTCGGCGTTATCAACGAGGGAATTAATCATTCCTCTCGATCATGTCTCTCATACAATCTCGCGCGATCTCATCCATTCACGTCAAAAGGAAAAAAAAATCAATTGAGGCAAAAAATGCTCGCCGATGTATTTTTATATCGTTCCTATATCGACGAGTCCACATCCCGGTGTATTAATTTCATAAAAAATGATACCGTCTCCTCGTTCCGAGAGGCAAATGGACTGAAAAAAATTCCCGAATGCACCGTGGCTGCGAGTTACCTGTATCGCGGCGTCGCTATTCTTCTTCCCCTTTCCTTCCGTCTCGAAAAATCGTCCTCTCGCGAGCAAAAAAAAACACACACACAACCGCTTTATTTTTTCAATATTAAATTTCCTCATAATCCTCTCCTGCGACTCGTTTTTTTCCTCCTCTTAAATAAAACTGCAGTGAATTTTTCTCGTAACCTCCGACTTTGAAGTCAAATCGCGTGGAAGAAACTCCAAAGACGAGAGGAAGATCTTCCGCGATCTCTTTTTTGTCCCTCTCTTTTTTTCTTCTTCTTCTTCTTCTTCTTCCTCTTTCTCTTTTTTTAACCTCATCACACGCGGAAGAGCAAAAATTGGCTGGATATACGGGGAACCGTTTGAGATCGGACAAATTTTCTACATGGAAAAATAGTCTACCCGGAGTGGAATATACGTACCTCGACTTATGCATGGATAAAAAAAAAGAGATAAACATACGCAACCTTGTCTCTGGTATTTCGTGTCATAAATGTGGATATACGTGGATAGACGAGAAATAAATTGATGTCGATAACTTGCAGAAGAGGCAATGTATACATATATATATACTAATATATAGTAATAACAATTATAATGATGATATAATAATAATATGGTAACGATAATAATAATAAATGGCTGTTAGGCACGTATATTTACGAAATTTTCAAACTAGTTATAGATATGGTAATATCGTATATATTTATATGTGACACAAGACTTACGTACAAAAGTTGCAAAGAGGTTGAGTCGCATGCAGAGAGCGAACTGCAACTGTATATATTGATATCTCTCGACATATACGTATGTAAAAAGTGTAAAGAGATAGTGAGATAGAGAAACGTTGCTGTATTATTAATATATACGACACCCTGTCGTACGCACGTTTCTTCCAATAAAACGCCAAGTCCAAGTATCAAATTTTTCTTTTTTCCCCTCCCGATCTAAGTGAGTAATAAATGTTGCTTGGAAGACTTTTTCACGACTATCGAGTGTGGAGGGAAGAGAGAGAAAAAAAAAAGTTGCGCGTATATAGGTGCGAGTTTTCGAACTCGGGCGGGAGAAACCCCGGTGGAAAAGCATCCTCCGTGGCGCGTATACGTACATTTCGAAAATTATTTTTATTTATTTTTATTTATCCATTTTCGCACGATGACGCGGCATAAATTTTTATTACAACGATATTTGGAGGTGCTCCTTCTTTTTTATTATATTATACGCGGTGTATGTATGTACTTTTTTGAGAGTCCGTCTGATCGAAAAATCCATTGCTGTTATTGACTTGACTATTTCAAAAGTGTAGCGTCGTAAAAATCGAGATCCGAGACGCGACTGAGGTCAACGGTGTGCGAGAGACACACACACTCCGGGTCAGGGAACTGGGTTGTTTCATCTTGTCCGGGAGAATCCACCGAGAGAATTTCGAGCAATAACGTGTACGAAGATAAAATGAGATATATAAAGACAGAGAGGGAGAGAGAAAAGCTTTCGGACAATTGGGTCACAGGGGTTTCTCCCTCTAAATAATTCTTTTCTCCGGCCAATTTTTGACCGTGCCAAAAAAACTCTGCTGGTGCATACATTTATAAAATATAGTGCGTATACATATTTAAAAAAAGCATGTGCTTCTTTATTTAACCCGAGAGTGCATGTATGTATACGTTTGTGCGTGTGGGTGTCAGTGCCTATGAAATATTCGTCTTCAATACGCACAGAGCTCAACGATATACAAAAACTATTTATATATACGTATAATACAACCGTCGAATGAAATTTTACGCGATGAAAAATTTGAGTATTGGTATTCAAATGTCTCTTATCTATAGTACGATATCTCTGTTCATTTCTTCACTTCTTCCCTCACCTTACGAAAAGTTTTTCTTTCCCTTTTCTTCCTGTCCTGAACCTTTCAAAACAGTCTCATCGAAAATAATATTTACCTACATCGTAACGCCTTCGTCTTCGTAGAAAATAATGCACAGTCGCTCGTTCACACACCATTCACACTTTCTTTTTTTTCTTTTTTCTTTTTTTTTATCCTGAGGACTCGCGAGTCACCTGAGCGACGCGTCCACGAATGTAAAAACGCTCCACAAAGATTCGTCCGGCGTGAAACAAGAGATCACGTTCCTTCCCGCGATAAAGCTTCATTACTTTTATTACGCGCCTTATCACAAGCGCGAGACGGGAATGCCTCGCGGACGATTAAAATTTCAATTCGCGAGAGAGATCGGGGATAAAAAGCGCGGAAAGCGAGACATACGCCTCCCATGGACGCGTCAGGTGGTAGCGAGTCCATAAATACATGTATATGAAAATATACGCGTATTTATATATACGTATAAATATATATATATAGATATATATAGAGTGAGGACATAAGCGACAAGTGGGTGGTTTTGTGAGGGTGCGTTTCAGATATATACACACGGTGCTTTTAGTTGGTGCTCGACTTGGTGCTTCTGGCACTTGATTAAAATGTGCTTCAAATGCATAACGCTGAATTGTAAACAAAGACGATAAGAGACGAACAGAGAGGAAGAGCGAGAGAGAGAGAGAGAGAGCGAGATGGGATAAGAAGTACGACGTATTGTACGAGGGCTCGAATTAATATGCATATTTTGAGAAAACTGTTACCTCGATATATGTATATAATTATATAATATATTCGCGAACTCTTCTCTCTTGCTCCCTGGCCGTTTCTTCGTCTTCTTCTTACCCGTGAATCCGTCTGATTCAATTTTGAAGGAGCGAAACGTGTGTTTTATCGTAATCGCACGCGGGACGAATTCCCTTTTCTTCGCTCTCCGGTTTTCTATATATTTACACAGATATATATGTGCCTCGGTGCCTCGTATTATAATACATGCGGTGTATAGGACATTATTATATTTCTCATGAGCGAAAATTGTTTTCTCACGAATTTATTTAGTGCGGTAATGCAAGAACGGTGCGAACGAGATAGCGGCTTTGGGTGCTCGATATACAGCTGTGATAATAATAATTATAGTGATAGGCACGTTTTCCGAGCAAAGGGAACCTCTTATTTTGTTATCGGCTCACGAGTGTGTGCTCTATATATGCGTATATATAGATATAGAGAGAGATAGATATATATATTATACTGTGCTTCGGTACAGAGGATGAAAAAAAAAAAGAAAATACAGGTGCGAGTTTACGGACGAAACGGTGCGCTTTTGAACGTTTTCCTTTACTGCGATGCGACGGGCGGTTTTCTATCTACGGATAATTGTTGTTTCGCCCCGTTTTCGTGCCGAGTCTGCCTTTCGGGATGTGCCATCGGGATTTCTGTTTTGTAATTGCGAAGCCCTTTGACGGTGTGTCGCATCAATTGGCTGGTTTCAGACCGGACTCGGATTAATTTTTGGTATATACGAATTAAACACAGGCCGGGGAAGATCCCGCCGCCGTGTGTTAAATGGCGGATTGGCCAACGGAGCGTGCCGTGATATTTCGGGATGTGTGTTGCTGGAAGGTAGACAGATCTAGAAAAACAAGGGACGGGATGTCGCAGTGCGCAATGAGGGTAATAAAAGTCCGAGCGAAAAACAAGGAAAAGTTGAAAATAGAAGGGCCGGAGAGGTATGTAGGAACGTGAGATCAGAAAAATAAGAGCAAGAGTAGAGTATAAACGTTGAAAAAAGGGTCGAAATGGGGAATCGAATAAGTCTCATGCATCGGCATGCCATTCATTCAGGATCAAATGAGAAGGAAAAAACATATATGTAAATGCTCGTGGTATGATGTAATCAAGGTAAACGGTCCAGATCTATCGAATTTTCGATTTTACACACATATAGACACACACACACACACACGCACGCACCGGAACGGAGAGGTACGAACGTGTGCAAAGACCGGTCCGGGGGTAGATTGGATTATTACGGTAGTACGTGGTAATAAAGGGAAACCAGGAAGCGGCCCGATCGAATGGAAAAGTAGAGACGGATTACTTTGTTTCTGCAGACTCGGCTGAGCTTCCACTCGCACAGCTTTCCAGCGAATGCTCGGGGAAATAAGGGGTTATTGGCGATCGAATATGCGATATATAGGCGATGTATCGGCGAGATATATATGCGCATATATGTATCTGGGGTGTATGGTATATTATGTGTAATGTGTATATAAGTTCTTGGTGCGATACGGTGCGGGCTGGTGGCAAGCGTGTCGCGTATTAGTACAATGGGTGATCGGCCAGGCGAGGCTATTAGGGCTTTCGGTTACTCCGGGAAACTGCCGAGTTTTCCCAGAGTGATTGGAGATATAACGTGTACGCGGCGCATATATGTAGCCTCTCATATACGCCCGTATACGGGTAAGGATACGTGGATTGTCGTTTAACGTTGGGAAAGGGAGAACGAGGACGATGATCGCGCCGGCGTCGCTCTTCGGGGACGTGATTTTTCCTCAGGACGGGGACTGGGTTCATGAGAATTTTAAACAAACCGAGTGCATGCTCTAACATGTGCAAACGATAAAACTAAATCTCAACTAAAGACAGTATAGAGCCTTATATATCAGAGATATAGAGAAATATATATTTAATAAATAACTTGAATGGTAAAAAAGAGAGAGAGAGTGCTCCTGATTTATATTATTGTTCTTTTTTTTTGTCAGTGAAGAATGGATGCTGTATTTGAAAAATATTTATTTTTCAAAATCATGTCATATATAGTGATTGGTATGTTCTTCTTTTTTTTTCGTGTCTGTGTTGTTTCGATTCGGAGTAATGAAGTGTGCCAATTGCGAGAAAAAAATAAATATATTGTCCAGAGATTGGCTAACCGTCGCTCCTGACTTTTTCTCAAATTTTTCAGATAGAAGAATTCGAGATTGAGACGAGTACTCTGTTGTCAAAGTCGAATTGTTCACTTTTTGAAAAACTCGAGACGTCTCTCCAATAAGAGTTTGCATTTCCGTTTCAGAATTAGAAAATTCGATGTCGATCATTTTATTTATTGGAAAAACATAGCAAAAGTGTTTCGAGGCGACGGTTTAGCCAATGCTCCATTAATAAAACTGTTACGGTGGTTGTGATGATAAAAAGTGTTACTGAAAATGTGTCATCAAAGCGTAACTGCATATAATTGAATTATTGAATGAAATGGACGATAATATAAATGGAACGAAAGTATAAAGAATATTAATTGAACACGTTGACGTTTTTACCGAACCACGTTAACCACCATCAAAAGAACATTGAATATTATTATTATTTATGGAATAATAACATATTATTAAGATGATTTCTTTTAAAGAAATATTATTATTATTATTATTAGTATTATTACAGTAAACGTAGGGTTAATTAATTCTTAAGTACTAATTAGCTGTTTGTAAACCTGGACACATCCTCCTGCAAATGCTTCAAGGAAAAAAGACAAAAAACAGTTGAGTGAGTATCAGGTATTGAATAATAACGTGTAATACGGTTCTTCCGAGCTATTGATAGAAAAATGTAAAAACAGAGAATATTCAATCATGACGATGTCGTCAGCGAGAGCAATGTCCAAAAGTAAATTGGAACAAAAAAAAAGACAAAAGTCCGATGGGAGAGAGAAGATACTCGCTGCGAGCAATGTACACAGTGGAAAAACAATTTTTATAAAAACGCACTGTGCGATGAAAATAGAGAAACCATATGGCAAAAAAAATCAATTGTTTTCTCTCTCCCGGTTATTGAAACACGTTTAAACAACAACGCCAGCTGAGTTCAAAAATAGTTATCAGCATCCGAAAAATCCGTGGCTGCGATTGCACCTGAAAAAAATGCTTGCACGTGTCCCGCGCACGCACACACAAACACACAAGCACAACACCCGTATAACAAGGTGTGAAATTTCATTGGTACGAGAAAAAGACAAAATATCTCGTCCTTTTCCCACTTTCGATGGACGGAACCCCGTCCTCGAACATACTGGACGACAAAAATTCCAAAAATATAAAATCTCGCCAGCCAAAAACGATCGACACGTATAGACGCGGTTTCGAGAGAAAAAAAAAGCATTCTTCTCGTCAAAGATCGAGAGAGCATCGAGGCAAAAAAATTTAGCGAAAAGTTTCTTCGGATATTCCTCGTCTCTCTTAAAAATGTTTTCTCGTCTCTACAAATCTACCAGTTTGTAAAACGTCGATCGCGCGGGTCATAAATGATAACGATACACGGAGGAACGGTTGGATGTGAGTCTGGATTTTATGGGGGTCAAACAGAGAACTATTTTTCGAGAGGATGCTTCTTTTCCTGTGCTCGATAATCGGAACTGTGTATGCGTGTGTCTCTGTCTTCACTTTTTTCCGAATGCCATATATCTATACTCGTTTTTTTTTGTTCTCCTTTATTTTACTGTGTGTTTCTCGTCGCCGAACGTGAAACGGCATTAGCATGTAAAACGCTCGAACTGAAAATATCGGGCAAAGACTTTTGCGATTCTCTGAGAACGAGTTAAAAAAAAAAAGAGGAAACGGAGTGAAAATGGGGAAAAGGGGCTCGTGGCCGTGTTCAGCGTTTGGACAAAAGTATGCTTCGTTTTTCGGAAGGGAAATCGATCGGCTCTCGTCGAGTCTGAAATGGAAATTGCATTTTACGCGGAATCGTAACCAACCGGCGTACGATCGCGGAATACTTTTTTGCTCCCGCGTTATTTTCTTCGCATTTTCACTTATTAATCTCGAATGACGCGCTCGCGATGAAATTCGGGTGTTAAGGAATCGTCCAAGATGTTCGTTTGGCGGGCTTTTTTATATTTTTGGGCTCTTTGATCGAAGGCGCAAATATACGTGTCGACGCCTGCATGAAATTCAACCTTCACAGATTCATCTCCCTTCGTCCATCTTGTCTTTAACGGGATTTTTCATTTTTTACGCGAGGACGAAACGCTCGGATGATTACCATGAAACGATGCTTGCATTCTTCATATCATAGAATACGAAATAATTGAAATCAACTATGAAAATATCCCGATCGATGAAATTGAAAAATAAATTCTGTAATATTCTCGCGGTAAAATAAAACTCGCGACAGTTACCCGATGAAGGTTCGTGCAAAACGTTCTCTTTATAATTGACTCTAAAAATAAATACCGCTATTTTCACAGTTTGAAAAAATAAATGAGAGCTATTTATCGAACGCGAAGAGCTTAAAATTTGTCTCGTTATTAAAAAAGATGAAAAAAATTCGATCGTATCATGGGGAACTTCCGGCCGTTTGATCTCGCGTACGACGGGGAATTAAACCGGGGGGGTACCGGGGCTCGTTTCGGGTAGACACACATAAATTTGAGGCTTTTTTGAGTGGATACATACCGTCCTCGTAAGTTCTGACTAAGACGGGAAAGCTCGGAGGCCCGTCACCTATGCTGGTCCCCGCCTCGACCCAGATCCGATAGGTCGTCCATATTTTAAGTTCGTCGAGAACGAATCTGGTGCCGTTGAGCTTGACGACTCTCGCCTCGGTGTCCGAATTTCCGAACTCGCTAACGCGCAGCTTGTAGTAAATGATATCTCCGTTGCTGCTTCCCGATGGCGGGGGTTCCCAGGTAACCTCAATCGAGGTTGGGCCGATCGCTCGAGCAGTTATGTTTTGAGGCGGAGCCCCGGGTACTGTATAACACTCAATTATTCACGAGGAAAAAGAAAAAAAATCAAACAGGGACCAGGGATGATCGGGATAATCGTTAAATTCCGTATTAAACATTCAATTACGGTCCAATTCTTTCATCCCTCGCATTTATATCTTCCAAATTCGTACACAAAATCGTATAGGAATTTTCGAAGATCCAAAATACCATGCAATATTCGAATCATCGAGGACCGTCAATGATTGTTTAAACGAAATAAATAATAAATGGTACTTAAAAATAAAATGGTGGGATATCGTTAATATTATAAATCCGAGCGTATGTTTGGGAGTAATATGAAAAGACATGAAATTAACGCTTATACATTATTAGGTTATAATATTAATAATGATAATAGGTTGTTAAATGCGTAGTTGAGAAATTGTAACTGGGGCTCGATAAACAGGCGAGCTTGAAGTATATATTCAAGAGAAAATATAGCTTCGATAAATAGAGAACGTAAAAATGAAAATAGAGAATAAGGAAACAAATGAAGTAAACGAATAATAAATAACGGACTAAAATGATAAAGAAGATTATCGAGAAATGTAAAAGAGAGGTGCTCAAAATGCACACATATATCGATGATGCAGTGCTTAGTGCAATTTATATGTATTATATATATGTACGTATAATATATATATAGTATATGTAGATATATGCATATCGATAAATATATATAGAAGTGCTCGTATATATATTTATATATGGATATATGTACAGGCATCCAAAAACGGTTTTTTTGTCTCAACGCATGCAGCCATTCTCACTCTCCCACACTTATCGACGTTAATATTTTATACGGTATCCAGCTTGATACTCGGATCGATCCGTTTTATCGTTTCCTCTCTTCGTCATCTCGAGGCTCAATGAAAATTGGAAAGAAAAATGGTGGAAAAAAGGTCGTACGATAATCCCGGTGTTGTACTCCGGGATTGACGAATATGCCTTTCTTTTTAGTTTTATCTATTTTTTTTTTTCATTGAAAATTCAGATCTTTCTTTGTCTCTTTGCTTTACCGAGGCGGTGCAAAGGGCACTCTCCTCAAGCTTAAACTACTTTGCGGGAGTCTCTAGCGCTACGCGACAAACTCTTATCCGCATATTCATCTTTTAGCTTTGTCAAATTCGTCTTTTACGCAATATCTTCTTCTTCTTCTTCTTCTTTCCTATTTTTTGTCTTACTCTCTCCTTACCTGCCGTGCCATGAGATTCTCGCAATCAGTCGTATTTTTCTTTTTTGCTTTTCTGTACATTACTCGCCAATCCGATGCGCCACTTTGGCAACCAACCGGGCGCCAGGGTGGAACATCCGTTCGTCGAGAGAAACGACGGATTGCATCGACCTTTTTACGTGCGTTATTATTCACTTGCGCTCTCCTCTCTGGCACTCCTCGCTGCTTTGAATCTTTGTTCTTTATCGCTCATGCGTTTTCTCGTTTCGGTTTTTGCTTACCGTACTGTTTCGTCCTAACTGGATAGGGAATCGTCGTCGCGCCCTCGCCGCGTTGACTCCGCGCCGCTACCCACACGTAGTAAAGAGTATTCGGATACAGGCCCGTCAGCGTGTAATTCTCCACCGCAGGAATTTTCCGGTGATGTTTCTCCTGAAGATTCGTTTTTTTTTTTCGTTTTTGTTTTCCGGATGATCCAGCGAAGAGCGACAAAGAGAAGAAAAGAAGAATAAGTTAAGAGGCATTAGCGGCTTTCCGTTCGTCGGATTTTGATTGATCGAGTGCGGTATCGGAAAAATGCCGATACTGATGCACAAGATACATATTCATTTGTGTGCATATACTTTGACACGCTCGTGCAACGGTTGTTCCCTATTAAACCGATCCGTTCGCACCAAATTAAAAAAAAATATTTTCCAAGGGCAATGTTCACGAAAATTTGTACTCAGTCATTCAAGTCTTAAAATAATATTACATCTACCAATATATATTTTGTACGTTCTGAAACATTTATGGAAAAGTTGATTTTTTTATGTGATTCTTCATTATTAAAATAGTTTAAAGTATGTTTAACCGGTTGAGGGTTCGGAAAATTGATTTAACATGCACCGAGTCGACGTTTAACGCGAATTGAGTGACAAGCTTGCAAAATTGGAATGAGAAAATCTTACCTTAGCGTAAGTATCGTTCCAATATAGCTCGTAGCCGAGAATATTTTCGGCGCTATGAGCTGGCTTGCTCCATTGGAGCGTCACCGAAGTCTCCTGAATATCGACAGCCGAAAGATTTTCTGGCTGGCTCGGTACACCCTGCTGCGTCTTGACTTGTATCGGTGGACTCAGAGGTCCCGGTCCGACGCTCGTCAGTGCCTGAACCCGAATCGTGTATATCGCATGTGCCTTCAAGTGCATGATTGTCGTTAGTTTGTTGTTATCGACGTTCTGTGATTGCCACGATTGCATTGGCTGATCCGGATCCGTCGTGTAGTATACTTTGTAACCCTGCACGTCGATACGAGCCGAAAACAAAAGAAACGGAAAAATTAAAAATTATAATTACAAAAAACAATAAGTAAATAATAAAGGAAAAAAATTCATTGAATTACAAATTAACAATTATCTCACTTATTGGGAGAAAAATAAAAATGTTGATGGAACGAAAAATTGTAAAATGATTCAACTCGACGTTGAGCCACGATTGGCTGATCCGCATTCATCGAAAAACGTATACTTGGCAACTCTTCACTTCAATGGGAGCCAATAATAATAGAAATTTCTGATTTCAAATAATTATAATAATAAAATTATCGATGAGCAATGAAAAAATGAATTCAATGCTAAATTATCTCATTGTTGTCATTCACGGAAAAATCAAACGGACAATGATACGTTAACATGAGCCAATCACAAAAGAAACCCTTCAAATTGTAGTCCCTACAAAAATTATCAAAAAAAAAATGAACAACTGAATTGAATTCCAAAAATTTACATTTATCTGATGCCTGTTACCCATAGAAAAATCAAAAGGTCGATGAAACGTCCATACGAGCCAATATCAAAAGAAATACGATGGTTCAAATTATAATAATCAGAATAATAATAAAAATGAAAAGAAAAAAATGAAAAAATATATTCAATGCCAGATTTAAAATTATCCCGATTTTTTTATCCACAGGAAAATAAAACGGGCCATGGAACAAAAAATGATTCCACATTTTGAGGGTAATTCTTACCGTAACTTGGCCGTTTGGTGTTTCAGGCTCGTCCCACTGGATAACCATAGTGGTCGGAGTCAAGGGTCGTACCTGAACCTTGCGAGGTGCAGAACCAGGTTCTAAAACGAAATCAAACAGTTTATTATCCAAAAACTTTCTTTACGAATTTGAGTGAAAAATGTCCACACTATGCGCGTCATGAAAAAAAAGAAAATTTTACTAATATCGATTAAATTTATCGACTTTTCTAAAACAAGCAAAGACAGTTCGTTATTGAATCGCTGAAATTCTATCCCTTCTTTTTTTTCCAATGACATATCCGGCGAGTACGCTCGTGTGTACCTTCGCGGTCAACACGGTGTGTGGACAATTTTTGTGCTTTCGTATCGTCACGAGATTTACGTGGGCGTGTCTTTGTACGCTCGGATGTGTTTGCAATCCCTCTGGTAATAAAGCTAATGCAAAGTTGACCTAGCGTCAATCATTGCCACACACAACATATTTACGCTGCATAAATAATGTGCACGAGTCAAAAATCGTAACCGAGAACGAATTTACCACGTGAAAAAGAAAAATGTTTTTTTGTCGTGTTAATTCCTTTTTTTTATTGAGTTAAACGTTGTATCTCAAGTGACGAGTGAAGCTACATTATTTTTCTAACGATGATACTTTTTTATTGTTTGAGCTCAAATATTTGAATATAGAATAACCTTTGGTTTTTTTTTACGGTAGAGTGTTTGCATTTTTCAGAGACGGGAATGCATGCGACAGAACAACGTTATCGGTCACGGTGCGACGTTAAAACGGATGCAAGAGTTTTCTGTGACGACTACGCGTTTCCCCGCAAATGCAATAACAAATTTTCAGACTTGTCAACAGGAAACAAAACCCACTCGACGCCTTTCGAAAAATATGACAAGCACTTATTTAATCAGATACACGCTCTGTGGGGTCTTACAATTAGATTGGAGCTATTTTCGCGCCAACTACGAATGACGGCGAAAATTTTCAGCTCCGGGCGTTAAAGAGTGCGAAATTGTCAAAACCAAACGCAACAAACCAAACATTACGATAACTCAGGTGTGTTTACGAAAAAACTACGAACTACCTACAGAATGCACCAATTTTTGTAATATGATTTTCGACTTACTGGAACCTCCATTTGATGATTCCGCTATGGGAAAATTTTTCGATTATTATCGATTCTCTTTGAACTTTATGATTTTAATTATCCATACACGTAATCTAACGGCATAATGCAAGTGCTTTTTTCCACAATTTTATGCTTACATAATCAATGCACGGAACGACTCGGAAAAGTTTCGACTTGCTGCTCAGACTCAATATCAAAATTTTAAACGAAAAAGCTATTCGTATATTTCCGATATCAGATACTGATTGCTTATCAATTTTTCAGAACCTTCGACGCGGTTGTATCGCTCGTCGCGAAATTTATCCAATTTTAAACTTTTTCTCAATTACGATAATTAGAGACTTCCTGTCGAGATTCGAAGTATCTAGGACAACAAGAAAAGAATTGTCGAGCTCTAGTTGAAAAATTTAAAGAGTCAAGATATGTTTTTTGTTTTCGGAGCTTAAACTTCTTTTCGAGACGTTCCGCAGTATGTGTATTATCTATATTGCGTTTATTTTTGCAATATAGATAAAAGATAATCATTTATATATGCATTTTTCAATGAAGAACTATCATGTCTGTGATTGTGTGTGCGACGGGTGGAGAGAGAAAAAAGTGCCATCGGTGATTAGGCCGCGATTATTTGGTGCTCCCGAAAATCGGAAGAAACATACACGCACGTCAACACATTCGTATGCATACAATCGAAAAAATCGCAGTTGCTCGTAAGTGGAGGAAAAAAAGTTTCGTCAAGTGCAACACACGTGGAGAGGAGTAGTGGGAAAAATACGATGAGAGAAAATCGGAGAAATAAACAATTATTTAAATGACTTTAATAATCTTGAAAGAAATTTTTCGTGCTTCACGAGATCTCGGATTTTCTCTGATCGAGATTAGAAGACATTGAGAGTGATAGTTTTCTAAGTAGTAGTATAGGAAAAGTGACGGGACGACAAATCTGTGTGAAAAAAAGGATTTCCTTGGTTCCATTTTTGGTTCATATCCACTTACATGTGACAAACGTGTCCAAGACGGACAGCATGAAAAAAAAAGTAGAAAATTTTCCTCAAAAAATCGTTGAAAAAATCGTGCATCCTCCTGTTTTTCATTATTATTTTTCTATTTTTTTTTGGAGGGTGCAAAAAATTGTTAAGTGGACAAAAAATGTTTGGCCGCGCGTCTCGTCGATTGTCACCGGTCGTTTTCATTCGCATTCGAAAGACAGTCGTGTCCGCGCTGGGACGAGGTGGCAGATCGATTATTTGCGAAATCTGATAAAAAAAAGGGTTGAAAGAGAGAAAAAATACTGACTGGTCTCGCCGGTAGTCACGATGATTGGGAGACTCGCGGATCCACGTCCGATCGCGTTTACCGCGGTCACGTACATCTCGTATTCCGTGTAAGGACTGAGGTTCCTGATGTAGTAATACATGGTCGTTATTCCAGATATCTCGGTGAGCGCCTGATTCGCTTGCTTCGGCTTGTACTGTATCACGTAGTACTGAATTTCGTCCGAGCCCTTGTAAGACCACGTAAGTTTAACCGCGGTCGCAGTTATTTCCGAGACTTGAATATTCTCAGGCGGCAAGGGCAGAGCTGAACAAGAGTCACCACAAATTTTTATTTATTTCACGAGAATCACGTTTCGGAAAAATTGCACGAAATTCTCGGTACTTTTAGGGAATTTTTTTAACAGATATTTATTTTCTTCTATTCTCGACTCACATTGAACTTTGACCATGGAGACCGTCTCGATAATTCTCAGGTCGCTCGACGCTATGCACGTGTAATTCGCTGATTCCTGAATGTCCGTCAGGACGAGAACGTTCTTCCCAATCGGCACATTGTCGTCCGGGGTCAACTCGATTCCCGGCTCTTTTCTCCATTTGACGTAAGGCATCGGCGAACCAGCCGCGACGCACGAAAGATTCAAAGAATCTCCGAGTGTGACTTGACTCACCGCTGGCGGTGGAATCGTGAACGTTGGAGGAACTCGACGGACTGAGAATTAATTATCATTTATTTCATTTCTCTCATTTTTTTCCGTCGGGGTATCTCGATTAAAAAATATTTTTAAATCGAGGTCCGAATCGGTGGAGCTCGAAAAAATTTAATCTCACTTTCGATTCTTTTGAATAAACGTAAAAATTAAAAGCAACATTTTTTTCGAGAGATTCATGTATCTTGCATTTCCCACTGTCAAATTTTTAAAAGATAAAAAATGTTATTCTTACCTTTCACATAAAGCTGAGTTGATTTCGAGTACTCTGTGCCGACCGTGTTGTTCGCTACGCACTCGTAATTGCCCTGGTCTTCGATGTCGGACGCTTCGATCTGCAGTGCTCCTGTTTTATAAAACAAAAATACGAGTTAAAATTTAAGTTGAAGTTAAAGTATCAATCTTAAAAGTTTTTGTTGCGATAATTAAATTGATCCTAGATATTCATAGTGAGTATGATTTGGCTGGTTGGCTCGAGACAAATGGGTTTATCATTCAGCCGTGTTTGATGCCAGCTCAATCCCGGGCTGTGGCCCATCTCTATCTCTCATTCTCTTTCCCTTTCGGAGAGGGAGAAGGAAAATGGAGCTTGTAATCATACAACCGGAGAGGAAGATTGACAAACATGTTTCTCTTCTCTTGACTAGCGATTCCGAAGCTCTCGTTCTCTCGCTTTCCCTCTCTCACAAGGACTATCTATCTAGATACGTATTTACAGATCTGCTATCTATATGCTCGATGAACACACTGTGCCAACATGCCAAGACCCGTATCTCTCGAATTCGAGGCCCGAACTCGATGCAGGGACGTTGAGAAGGCGAGAGACGGGAATCGGGGATCCTGGCAGCCTCGAAGAGGGAAAGAGCACTCTCGCAAACACGAGATCTTCGTCTGGCAAACCCGTTTATATGATGCGTATACTCGTATATACGTATTTATACATGTATGTATATGTATATTATAATACAAATTTTCCATCTGTGTACAACGCAGATGTACTTATATTCCTTCAAATACGAGGCATGAGAGACATCGCGAATCGATTTTATATTAAAATATATAGGTGCATCATGTCTATTTAATATTAGATCGAATGTGCGGGATTGTAAGTAAAATACAGTCAACCAAAAGGTCAATTTTTATTTCAATTTTATTTCATTCATATATTTCTCCATCAGAATTTTCCTCTGTTACTTGGAATGAAATTTCGTTTGTAAAATCTAAAAGGATTTAAAAAATGTATGATGTTCAGTTCCAGAAAATTCGTGTTTATCGTGCATTATTATGTTTACTATGTAAAGTACAGTCAGCCGAAGGTTTTTATTTTTTATAATATTATCACTCATATTTTGTTATTTTTCTGATCTCTTTGTCTCTGTTTGTCATTTAGCATCGTCACACTTTTCCTCTTTTTAAAAATTAAAAGGACTTCATAATACAGTTTAGATGCATAAGAGGCGAGCGCAGATTTTTAGAAAATTTTTCTATTATTCTTGTATATTTTGTATTATCGTACAGATTATTATTGTATTGTCGTGTATTTTTGTATTATCGTACAGAGTTTTAAATGATTGAGAATTAAAATGAGTGCGAAAAAGGTTCGGATTATGCATGTGTTCCCTTTTGGTTTCAACTAATGATGAATTTCGCCTCTTTTCCCAGCATATTTAAACTTTTGCGTATACGTGAAAATGGATTCAGTGAGCACCACCGGTACTGAGATATTTTTTCCTCGATTGATACATGTAGACTCGTGAGGGTACGGTTGCACGGATGGTAGCGCCCAACTCGTTGCAAAACTGCAATGATGTTCGAGGAAATGCGACGGGACTCGAAATACGATCTTATTCTGTCTCTCTCGCTCTACCTGCTCCTTCCCGGAAGGACCTTTCATACAAATAGAATACAAATAGAAAATATGTTTGTCCAACCCGTTCCATCTCCTGTGACAACATCGTCCCCAACGCGATGCAGAATCGAAAAAATAATGCAGCCGTTTTTTTGTCTAGTTTTTGTTTTGGCACAAACCCCGCGTGGGCGGGATTCTCCTCGACGATCCAAATATGTAAATATAGGACACGAACACATACACCGATACACACTCGGACGATACGTGTCGTAAAAACACTACACGTGTTTATCTGAACTGGAACTCGTACCGGAGGAGGTACGAGCAGAGAAAAACAGATTTTTCAATCACTAAATTTTGGCCGTTTTCACTTTGAGTTTTTTTGGTGGATTTTTTTTTAAACTGTTTTCTCGTAATATTGTACGTGCAATGTAGACGAGAAAATGCGTTGGAAAATTAGAGAAATGAAATTTATCTGCACGCGCGAAAGGTGAAAATAGTTTCTGTAAATTAGCGATTAAGATTTAAAAATGATCAGGGTGATAATTTTTTTTCCTTCGTAAGATTATCTTCAGGAAAATAGTGTTTTGAATTAGAATAAGAGCGAGTCGAATATGAAAAAGTTAGAAGTGGTGTCATCCACTTTTAGGATGAAAATAGCAACTAAAAGTTAGTCATGTATAAAATTTCAATATAAACATCAGTAAAATCTCAATATCTTATTGAATATTCTAAAGACTACTCGATTTGCTGGATGATCATTACCCTACATATATGGTGTAACGGGACAGCATACCCTGCCCGTTACGATTTTCTCAGTCAGAAAAATAGTTTCGCGTTACGAGCGACCATCATCTCGCCGCGACGTCCATCATGG
>JAPYYX010000088.1:0-136430 GCA_030522605.1 Cremastinae sp. B BG-2022a
TTCAAACCTGTCAAAAAACAGTGAGCTCAGAGAAAAAGAGTAGCGGTAGCTCGAGACGTACAGTTGACGTTCCGTAAATGTACTTGCCTCGAGTCTCTACCGCGACTCTTGATAATCGTATTAATGATATGATTTCTGACAGTGCGAACAAATTGGAAAAATCGCTTACATGACGGATTGGTATCATTTGCCGAAAAGAGTCGGCCTGGCTCTCGTCATGATCATCGCGATGGCAAATCAACCGCGTAAATTGACGGCTGGACGAATGATGGAATTATCAATCTACAGCTTTGGAAGTGTAAGCGAATTATCAACTACAAACTTCATTTAATCTCCCTATTTAGTATATTATAAATAAAATATTTTAAAAATTGAAAATTAAAAATTAAAATTAAACGCATTAAAAATTAAAATCACATACGTATTTTTGCTGCAGATCATAAAAACATCAGTCGCATATCTGAACATGCTTCAAGCTGTGGCCGAATAAGTGAACGACGAAAAAAAATCAGTAAAAAATAATTCGACATTAGAACTTCATTCCAAATGCTCACTTTCCAATACATTTACCTGAGAGTGTGTTAGTCAAAACGGTAGGAGTCAATATTTGTTATGTAAATCACAGACTGAAAAAATTGTTAACCGAACTTGTTGAAATATGTTAATCAAAAAGTAAACAGTGTTTTGTTGATACGATAATTCATGAAATTTATTAAAGTTTATATAAAAATAGATCATTCTTTCCGATTCTCATTTTCACCAACTATAAATTGTGAATTTTCACAAATTTATTGTAAAACACACAGGAATCGGAATTATAAATCTTCAATTTACGAGAAATCACGAGTTTTTGTAATCCTGCACACTAGCACAGAAAAATCAAACTTGATATTCAATTTCGAGGTTTGGCCCTCGAACCCTTCGTGTTTCTCGAAATGCGATTTCTCAAGAGGGGATAATCGCACGACGCGAATAATGCGAAGAAATATTCGTGCGCAGGTCTCTTGCAATTTTCTTAAACGCATTCTTTATTTACTTCTGCACCCACGTTTTTTTTTCACTTCTCTTTTTTTCGCGGACGTTCGACCGCTCTGGGTTTTGGTAAGAAAAAAATCGAGACGGTATAAGTTTCACGAAAAAGAATAAAAAATAATCTGAAGAGGACAGAGAAGGAAAAACTTTCTCAGTACCCGGTTCACGACCCAAAAGACTTTGCCATGAATCGCGAGGTTCGTGATTCGAATTCGAAAGTTTCTTTGCCGAAAAGCGATAATTTTTTCACCATCGACGATGCTCTAATTTATGTCAAACGGCTTTTACGGCCTTTGGGTGTTTGGACCATTGTGAACCCGAATCCATCTAAAATCGAACAAAAATTGGCGATCTTGATTCGACCTTTCGCTATTTTTTTGATGATTCTCGTGATATTTTTGATGTTCTCCGAGGTCGCGGTCCAACGAGCGTCTCGAGAGGAATTGATCGGTCTCATGGCCCCGATAACTTATCAGAGCTCGAACACGATTAAACATTTTTTCATGATGTTTCGTACGGATGCCATGAAAAAGTGCATAAAACACATGAAAATGGACTGGGACACGATCGACAGTCTCGAGGATCGTGAAATATTGACGAGGAATATAAAAAAAGCTAAAAAAATGGCGCTTTATACGACTGTGACTTATTACGCCGGATCTACTCTGTATAATTTCGTTTTGCCTGCACTGGCAGAGAGTTACGTCAATGAATTCAATCAAACGATCAGACCGCTCATTTATCCTGGAGGCGATCTGTATTTTGACGTTCAATCGAGCGTCGCCGTTTACAGATGCGTTTTTTTCACTTATTATATTTCGGCACTATCGGTCGTCACCGTTGGAATGGCAATTTTTAATTTTACGGTGATTCTCGTTCATCACGCGTGCGGACAAATTGAAATAATTAACTCGAGACTGAACCAACTCGTCAATTCTGAAAATTTGGATAAAAATAGTGACGTAGCTGAGAATCCGGTGGCGTTTATTATTTCTTCTCACACGAGATTACTCACGTAAGAATAAAAATAATGTACCTAAATTTTTTCAAATTGTTTTTCGAATAAATTTTTTTTGTCAATTTGTTTTGTAAATTGAGCATTGTAGTTAGAAAATACATTTATGTATTAGTGAAGATTCAAATGTCTTTAGTATTTGAGAGATATTTTTTCAAATAGTTTTTTAAAAGTTTTTCTGATTCTGGATAAAAAATGTTCAACAAAAAGTGCTTGAAATCACTCAACACGAAAAGTTCATAATTTTTTACAGATAAATGAATGAACAAAAGATGGTAAAAAATTAATTTTTTTATTTTATAGATTTTCTACTTATATCGAAAAAACGTTGAAAGAAATTTGTCTCGCTGAAGTTGTGTGTGCAACTTTGCTCATTTGCTTTTTAGCGTATCACTCCTTGGAGGTACAATAATATTAAAAAATTGATTATTCATTGGAAATATAAAATTTTTTATCATTGATGTGTTTCCTACGTATTGAGATCTTTCTTTCTATAAAATTTTTAATTAATAATTAATTTCAGGAATTTGATAAGGAAAATACTGACCCCGCGACACTTTTCATTTATGGCTCATTATTCCTAATGATCTCTTTTAATTTGTTCTTATATTGTCAGATGGGTGAAACCTTAAAAAATCAGGTAATTCGTCAGACACAAAATAATTCCCCATCATCGCAAGATTTTTCATCATTTTTCGAGCTCGAGGAAAAGTCATCAACATTTATCTCACTCTCTCATGCATTTTGGTAATTCTTGTCAAATCATCGCATCTTTTGGAGTTTCATTCGTGATTCAATTATCGTTCGAATGATCATCAGCGTTTATGAGAAATAAAAGTACAATTGTCAGTTTCAAGAGGTGGGAAGAGCAGCGTATATGATCGATTGGTACGATTTACCAGTTAAAACGAGTCTTCAGCTCATCATGATCATCAATATGGGTGGAAAACCTTGTCAGCTCAGTGCCGGAGGAATGATGGAAATTTCGAGAGCGACTTTCGGAGCCGTGAGCCAGATTTTATTTGTTAAAATACCGAAATAATTTTTAGAAAAAATTATAATTAAAGTAGAGCATTATTTTTACATGAGAAGTTGATTCAGAAATAATTTTTATTTTTTAGGTGATGAAGACATCATTCGCGTATTTAAACATGATGAGACAAATGGCATAATCATCAAGTATGAAAACTAATTAGATTGTTTGTGGCAACTGATTAGGTGGATCTTCGAGCCTTAGATTTTAATTAGATGATAGTTAAAGGTTATTGAAGAGTTTATTCAAAGATTTAATTAAAAGAGATCTATTTCAAAATAATACGTCTTTTATTATTTAAACTTGCCTACATGATTTATTTTCACATCTCGCAAAACATCACTCAACGTATCACATTATGCATGCAAATGTATATTAATTTTCATAAATTTTAGACACGCACTTTATTATCGTTAAATACTACTATACCAAGTACTATTTGATTTTATCGTGACATGAAACATTGTCCAGAACGAATCGTCGTGACTACTATACAATATTTCGATAGCTCGGAATTTCCATCGTCTCGGTAGTGGGGATGGAGCTCGCGAAACGTCGAGTTGTACGACAAATTTTCAACCCCTCCAAAAAGGGTGAAGGAGGATGAAGAATGGAGAAAACGAAAGTGAGTAGGAAGCGAAACTTTGTTCCTATAGTTTTTTTTCGAGAAATAGCATTTTGCTCGTCTGTCGGATGAAAATTTTATACATTTGAGAAGCAAGTTTGAATGAGAGAGATTTTCAAGGAAAATTACCGTCTCTAAAAAATCGTTATAAACTTTCATCATTCGTCAGAAAGAAAAGGTGAATTCGTGAAAAATTCACGACTGCGATTATACGTACCTACATCGTGGAGATGTAGTTTTTTTAGAAAAAAAGCTCACGAGCTTTTGAGAGCTTTGAGAGAACATTTGTTCCTAGAGCTCCGAGCAAAATTCACGATGAAAAATAGCGATTCGATCACAACCGAGTCCGCGGTGAACGAACGTCACGTCGCGGACATGAACTTCGCGATGAAACATACGAAATGGTTTTTGAGACTTTACGGTATTTGGCCGCTGGTCGCCACGAACTCTAGCGTTTTTGAAAAATATTTGGCAAAAGGTCTCGTGATCGCTTGTCCCGTGTCGATGCTGCTGATGCTCGGACCGATATTTACGTACATCGCGGTTAAGAATCCAAAAATTCAGGAAATCACGATACTCGTTCCACCGATCGTTGCTGGGTTCGCAAATTGTTCCAAACACTTGATTCTCACTCTGAAAGTCGATTCGGTGAGGATTTGCTATGTGCACATGGCGACGGATTGGAAGATGCTCGAAAATGAGAGAGATCGTCAGATAATGATAGAAACTTTGGGAATGGTGCACACTGTGACATTTTGGGCCTATTCGGGCATGTTCATAATTACGCCCTTGTATTGGCTCGTTGGACCTTTGTACACGCCGCAGACGATGGTGAACGAATTCAACGAGACTGTGAAAGCTCTTTCGAATCCTGGCTCGAATCTTCTCGGAGAAACTCCAGTTAACATCAAGTACGAGATCATTCTCTGTACCAATTTCTATTCGGGACTTGTCAACATGACAGTGGCCTCGGGGATGTGGAATCTGAGCGCGATTTTCGTCGCTCATGCGTGTGGACAGATAAGCATCATCTTGTCGAAACTTGAGGACGTTATCGGACCGAAAGACGACTCCAAATTTGAGAATAATCCAGAACTGGTGGACCGAGTTAGAACAGTTATTCGATATCACGTCAGACTATTGGAGTTATTATTTATTTGATATTGAATATGAGTGAAAAAGTTTAATAACAAATTTTAGTTTTTATTGAACGTTTTCATTTTTTTATCCTAGTTTTAGCAAGGGTATTGAATCGATTTTACAATACATTTGTCTGATGGAAGTTTTTACGGAAACGATGATAATTTCCTTTCTCGGATACAACAGCGTAATGGTACATAGCTTTTAAACGTTTTTAAATATTTAGAAATTAAAAAAAATATATTGATTTTAAAAAATCATGCATTTTTTTAGTAATTAAAACTCTGACGCTGATCGATAAAGATTGATTTTAATCTCATAGGGATGGAAGAGCAACGATTTTATTGCAGTTTCTACCTACGCTCCCGTCCTTCTATTATACGCTTTTAATTTATTTGTGTTTTGCGAAATCGGCGAACATTTAAAAGAAAAGGTAACGAAAAGTTGAAAAGTTCATCATTTATTATTCTCACGTTTATTTCTAATCAAATAAAAATTAGAAAATTATTTTTCATATTTCATTTGTTCGATTCACTGTTCTTGTAAACTTTTAGCTTTGATAAAAAGCTGTTCAATCTTTAAAAAATATGTTTTCACCATTTGATAAATTAAAAATATGAACGAGAACTAAAAATAAATAAATTTTAATAAAATTAATTTATTCTGCTTTCAACAAAAAGAGCGAAGAGGTGGGAAATGCTGCTTATTTGATCGAATGGTATAGACTCCCAACGAAATTGCAACTTGCGTTAATTATGGTCATGATGAAGAGTTCTACTCCTCAAAAATTGACTGCTGCAGGAATAATGGAAATGTCAAGAATTAGCTATACTCAGGTGAACTTTTAGCAAGCTTTTTTTTTAAGAAAGAACAATTTCGTAAAAAATTGGAATCCTTAATTTTAAATGAAAATAATGTTTTTTAATTTATAGGTCATGAAAACGGCATTCGCTTACCTAAATATGTTAAGAACAGTCTAATCATTGTAATTTTACGATGAATTCAAACAAATAAATTCCACACTGTGAAAACTGTATTGCATATCTAAACAAATATGAGTGGATGTATTAAAGACGAAAATTTACAAATATGTTCATTTTTCAATTTCTATTGAAAATTAAAATGAAATGAAATGAAAATGTAATTTTTATTTTTCTATTCACATTTGCCTGCACAATAAACTTATTTTTGAATTTTTCTTGCGAAAACATCACTCAACGTATCACATTATGCGGATGATTATAAATTTCTATTAATTTAAAATACGCACTTAATATGTTTGTTACTCCTCTATCGAGTACTCGCAAATAATACTTTTCGTTCTGAACGCTGTTTGATTTTGTTGTGAAATGAAACATTGTCCAGAATGAATTGTCGTAACCGCTACAATATATTTCGATAGCGCGAAATTTCCAGTGTCTCGGTAGTGGGGATGAAAGCTCACGAAACAGCGATGAGTTGTATGACAAATTTTCAACCCTTATTCTGAGAAGGGTGAAGGAGGCCGAAGAATGGAGAAGCAGGAAGAGAAAATTGTTTCTCAGAAAAGGAATTTTGCATGTCGCCGTTCGATGAAAATTTTATACATTTGGTAATCAAAGTTTGAATAAAAAATAGCGAAGAAAAATTACGTTTATAAAAAATCGGTACAAACTTTCAATATTCGTCAGAATCTATAAAATATTCGTAAAAGATTTGTCAGTTCGAGCTTGCAAAGAAAAGGAAGGGAAGACGAATTCGTGAAAAATTCACGACTGCGATTACAGGCACGTACATTGTAGACACAACTTTTTATTAAAAAAAGGCTTGCGAGCTTTTGACTGCTTTGAGAGAACGTTCGCTCACGGAGCATCGGACGATTCATCATGAATATTAATAACAACGATGCGAAAACGACAAAGTCCGCGACGAATGAATTTCACACCGCGGACATGAACTTTGCGATGAAGCACACGAGATGGTTTTTGAGAGTTTTCGGTATTTGGCCACTCGTCTGCACGAACTCTACCATCATTGACAAATTTTTGTCAAAGATTTTCGTGATTGCTTGTCCCGTCTCGATAATGTTGATGCTCGTACCGATCTTGACGTACATTGCGGTTAAAAATCCAAAAGTTGACGAAGTCATAATTCTCGTTCCGCCGATCGTTTACGGGGCTGCAAATTTTTTGAAACACTTGATCGTCACTTTTAGAGTCGATTCAGTGAGGACTTGCTACCTGCACATGGAATCGGATTGGAAAATGCTCGAAAATGAGAAAGATCGTGAGATAATGATCGATGCCGTGGGAATGGTACACAGAGTGACATTTTACGCTTATTCTGGCATGTTCGTGATTACGCCCTTGTATTGGATCGTTGGACCTTTGTACACGCCGCAGACGACGGTGAACGAATTCAACGAGACTGTGAAAGCTCTTTCGAATCCTGGGATCAATCTTCTTGGAGAAACTCCGGTGAACATCAAGTACGAGATCGTTCTCTGTAGCAATTTTTACTCGGGTCTTTTCAACATGACGGTGGGCACGGGGATGTGGAATTTGTGCGCGATTCTCGTCGGCCATGCGTGCGGACAGATAAGAATCGTCTTGTTGAAGCTGGAGGAAATCATCGGACCGAGGGATGAGTCGAACTTTGAAAATGATCGCGAATTGGCGGACCGAGTTGGAACTGCCATTCGATATCACGTCAGACTATTGGAGTTGTTATTTATTTGATATTAAAAATAATGACGAGTGGAAGAATTTAGTATGAAATTTTGGTCGTTATTGAGCGTTTTTATTTTTTATATCCCAGATTTGGCAAGAAAATTGAATCGATTTTGCAACAAATTTGTCTGATGGAAGTTTTCTCGGAAACCGTGATAATTTCTTTTCTCGGGTACAACAGCGTGATGGTATATAAATTCTAAACAAAATTATAAATTTCTAAATATTCACCTATTAAAAAATGTACAATCTAAAGAATATCGTAGATTTTTTAATAAAATTTTATTTTTTTTAATTTCAATCTTCTGAATATCGTAGATTTTTTAATTAAAAAATTGATCCTGATCGATAAAAATTGATTTTAATTCTGTAGGGATGGAAGGGCAACGATTTTGTGGCAGTTTCTACGTACGCTCCAGTTCTCATGTTATACGCTTTTAATTTATTTGTGTATTGCGAAGTCGGCGAATATCTAAAAGAAAAGGTAACTCAAAAATTGATTATATTTTATTCTCAATTTTGTCTCTGATCTTGACGTTAGCACTGATGGAAATGTTCTATTCACATCTATGGGATAAATATAAAACCTGTTAAGGTTAACTATAAAAACTGTTAAGGATATATTTTTATTATTCAATAAAATATGGATATGAATGGGTAAATAAATGTAAATAATTGTTAAGAAGATAAACTTATTCTTCCTTGAACAAAAAGAGCGAAGAGGTAGGAAATACTGCCTATTTGATCGAGTGGCATAGACTCCCAGCGAAATTGCAACTTGCTTTGATCATGGTCATAATCATGAGTTCTACTCCTCAAAAAATAACCGCTGGAGGAATAATCGAAATGTCAAGGATCAGCTACACCCAGGTAACATTTTTAAAAACTATTTTGTGGAGAAAAAAAAAATTTCAATTTTTAGTCAATTACGATTTGAATTCAATTTTTATTAGAAAATTTTTTAAATAATAATTTAAAATTAAATTGATAACAAATATTTATTCCTAGGTTATGAAAACGGCGTTTGCTTATCTAAATATGTTAAATTCTGTCTAAACGAGATTTTACTATGAATTCGTGCAAAAAAATTGTAGAAAGTATCGCAAAAATTAAATCACTCTTCTTAGTAAATTAACCATAATTTAAGGTAAAACTTACGTGATTTTTTATCGCTGAATTATTATTCTGGTTAAAATAGTGTTCTCACAAAAAACTTCAGAAACGTACGAAGCACCAAAACAATGTAAAAACGTACGTCAACCCTGCTTAACTGAGCTGAATTTGTCTCATGAAATTTACGGAAAAAAATATCGACATCAGTTGTCAAGGAAATCCAAATGCCAAAACACGAGCGAATTTCTCATCGAGTTTGCGCGATATTTTCACAATGTACTCGAGAATTCCGCAGGTGTGGAAACTTTTGCATCCCACAACTTTACGCGAAAGTCGAGACGTTCCCCAGGTCATTGAATTATTCATGCCAAAACTATCGAGACGAGAAGAATCGCCAGGAAAGAGTTAAAGTTGCATGCAACAAAAAAAACAGATCAACGAACTCGAAAAAAAAAATCGTGTCGAGACCAACCTGGCAGTCTTACAGAAAATTTCTCAGCGACATGTCGAAAATACGTGAAAATTCGTCTCGAGAGATTTTGAACAAAAATTACGTAAAAGATATTGACTTTACTTTTCATTATTTACGATTTTTACTCTCGTATCTTGGACTCTGGCCAATGGTCTCGAGTAACTCGAAGAGCTATCAAAAAGTGATATCGAAATTCGTAGGGTTCACAGTTTGCTCTTTGATGTTCTTTGAATTAATTCCTTTGGTGATTCATACATTTTTTTACGAAAAGACAGCCTCGACTAAACTAGTCCTGGCTGGTCCGATAGGATTTTGTCTAGCCAGTATTTTAAAGTTTTCCTTTCTAATTTTGCATCGGAGAGCAATTTCCGAATGTCTGAGGCACATGGAGAAAGATTGGAGAGATATTCAGAACGAGAATGATTGGAAGATCATGAGAAGAAATGTCCAAGTTGGACGAGACTTGACAGCTCTTTGCTGCACTTTTAATTATTCTTGCACTGTTGTCTATCACATGACGTTGTCAAGTGGAAAGAGCGTCAACGAGAGAAACGAGACCGTGAGGAATCTCGTTTTTCCTGGTTACGATTTGTTTCTCGATGCTCGAGTCAGTCCTTTTTATGAATTTGTTTTTTACACGTGTTTCTGTGCATCTTTGATCAATACGACGGTCGCTTTGACTTCCTGCAATCTCGTCGCGACTTTTGTCGTTCATGCGTGTGGACAATTTGAAATAGTCGTCGAAAGGCTGAGAAGCATCTCAGATGACTCCGTTGATTTTTTTGAAGCTAAAGAAAAAGTTCAAGAGAGAATTAAAAATGCAGTTAAAACTCACGTCAGAATTCTCGGGTAAGCTCAAGATATTTTTAATTCGATCTCATTGATACGTTGCAGCTTATATGTGATTTGTGCTTGTATTTCTCTGTTTTTTTGTTGAGTGTAAAATGTTAATTTCGATTTCCAAAAATAATTTTTTTTAAATAATTAATTTTATTCTGCAAAATGCATGTATTTGCATATAGACGTTTAAAAAGAGATACTAGTTTTTCTGTGTGGGCGTTTTCCCGTTGTAGGTTTTTTTATTCTTCTCGTTTTCTTTTCCCTCGATCACTGATTTCCACCACTGTATTTCTTTCTCGTAGGCTTCAATACTTTTTTTCCACAAAAGTTCAATTCTTGGAATTTTCGCGTGTAGCTCCAGTGACATTTTCTGTTCTCTCTCTTCCATTTCTTTTATAATGATCTCGAATCTGCGCGATTTCCTCTTTGCACTTTTTTACCATTTCTTTCACAATTTGTATCATGTTCTTTTTTTGTTGATCCATCATCTCTCTTACATGTCTCATTTCTACCCATATACTCACTTCACTCTCAACTGTCTTCTTGGGCATTGTCAGATATGTAATGATTAAATTTTAAAAAGTAAAATTTAATCACTACATATCTGTATATTTTTTAAAAAATGCTTCATAAAAAATGTCAAAATTTATTAGTGCGTAACTCTATCTGCATAATTTAATAATTTATGTCTCCTTTCATACATTTTTTACCACCATATCTCATTTGAAAAAAATTGATGTCTTAAGTGTATGTCAAGAATATTTTTCATCATATAAATTCAGAAAATGAGCAAATGCTGAATGACAAAAAAACGTGTGCCGAAGGCGAGCGTTACAGTCACCCGAGAGTGAATGTAAATTCGTCACAAATCAGAACGAATGCAACGATATACCATTCTGCATTCGTTCACTTTCTCAAATGTATTATATGCTGTAGAATCGAAATTATTGTCAAAAAACACTTTCTAAACCTCATTTTTAAAGTTTACCAAGCCTTAAAAATTACCTCACAAGGATAAACATTCATTGACAATATTTTCTCTCAATTGATAGATTTTCGTCGAAAATCGAAGATATTCTGCAAGAGACGTGTTGCATCGAGGTTTTAGCGTCCACTCTTATAATTTGTCTACTTGAATACTATTGCCTAATGGTATAATCTAGCCAGGTGAACAGATTTAAATTAAAATGCAATGAAAATGACAAGTCTAGAAATGACTTAATTTCTCAGGAATGGAACAACAGCAACACAATGGCAACTATAACATACATCGGGTTGCTCATATCTTTAACTTTCAATCTTTTCATATTTTGCCATATTGGTGAATTATTAAAAGAACAGGTAAAATTATTTATATACAAAATAATTTTATTTTGAGTTGTTTTACTTACGTTTTACACATATTACAGGGTGATAAAGTTGAAGAAGCAGCATACATGTGCGATTGGCAAAAAATGCCTGGCAAAACTGGTCTTGGAATCGTGATGATACTCAATACCCGAAATATTCCACGGAGAATCACTGCTGGACGAATGATGGAACTCTCTATTCGAAGTTTTGCTAACGTGAGTATCAAAACTATTTTCATCACGGATATTAGATTGATGACGTCTTTTTTAAAGAGTACTTTTAGTTGGTGAACTGAAAATTACCGTTGGAAACATTAATTATAGATTTTTATTTCGGAAAATTATTTTTATAGTTCTCATACAGTAGATAAAAATACGTGAACGCTTTTTTCTTGCAGATACTCAAAAGTACCGTTGCATATTTTAATATGTTGAGAACTGCAGGATTTTAATGATATTGGTTACGATTGAAAAAAAAAAATTTTAAATAAACATCGACATTTTTTTGAAATTTTTAAATTTGTAAATAATCGCAGTTGATAATTATTACGAATATATGCAAATATGAGAAAAACGTGAAGTATGAGTAAAGGCTCTACAGCTGAAAAAAACATGAATGACTATGCGATTGTAATCGTTTGGTCGTAGTAAAGTTATTTCTAGAAAAGCAGCCATCTAACGACTCTGAATGACTCCACTCAGCTATAGTTTTAATGGATGTACTCTTTTCCTCGCGAGACTTTACTAAACGACCCTAACGTTTATCCAGTATTATTGGATTTTTAACGTCAACACGTGATTCTTAGGATTGCAGAAAGTTTGTTCATAATTCCTGGTATGAGAGTCTTAGACAATTTTTGCATTTTTTATGACAACGATAAATGGATTTTCAGGGTTGAGTGAAAAATTACTAAAATGTAAAAATACTGTTTTGAAGATTTGAGAAATAATTTATCTTAATGATCTAATTTTGAAGGTATAATTATACCGGTGAAAATATTTGTTTTGGAGAATTATGTTTTTTCAATAAATTAAATCAAAATTTGGGCTTGGTAACAAAAATGAAAATGACAAGAATTTGATAAAATTTGGATAGAACAGTCTTTTACGTAAAATTCTAGAATATTATTTCTTTCAATATTTTTGCCGCCATGTTTATTGAATAATTAAACAAGAAAAATGTACTTATAGGTATATAGATGTAAATGTTGTGTATAAGAAAGTACTTGGCTAGTTAATAATGCAAGTACTAAAAACTTGAAAAAACAAAAACTTGAAAAAAATTAGTTCTTAGTCATTTGACGTATAAGAATATTCTCATCAAATTTCATCATCTTTCAATTCCCTGTGTGATAACATGCATTTTTCTATATATGGTATGGTAAAAATTGTGCGATAGAACGTTCTAATATTAACTGCAGGTATGAAAGAATTTTACCTTATTCACAAAAAATAATTCAACACGAAACTTAAAAAGATAAAGAAGATTTACCATCTAAATTTTTTAATTTTCTGAAAATAGAGCAAAGGGTATGGATTAAAATTTTCAAATACTGTTTACGTCGTCAGATGATTAACGTAATTTTTTTATTTCTCATTATTGCAATATATCAATATATGTATATCAACTTATATATTAGTAAGACATTTTTCAAACTTCCTGGATAAATCAAATTTTTGAAATTGACTGTGCCACTACCATCACCATCAATCGTCAGTACTGTATAAATTTTAATTTGGTTCTTTCTAGCTTCTGTTCTCTTTCTATTACTCTCCAGTATTCATGCTGCTTCTTAGTTAATATTATTCATCGAGTATAAAAAGAAAGTCAGGCATAAAATATTTTACAAAAAAACATATGCGCTTTATTATTACCATTTATAATACAATTGCTGCCTTTTAACAGTCATCGAGTTAAATTACCAAACGAGTCCAATGCATAATGCTTGACAGTCGAAAAAAAAAATTAAAGAAAAACTTCCTAATTGAACTAACAGAAAAAAACTTAAAAATTAAAAGCACAGTCTTTTTAAGATAAAACGGATTCTAAATAGCGTTAAATCAATATAACGCTGTTAATTAACATCTTTAAGTCGAATCTATAGAATATTATAGATATTATCAACTCTCGTTTCTCACTTCCTTCTTCTCTTCTCATAAAATACTGTTCTAGGATTAAACAACAAGATTTCTCATGATTTCTTCGCTCGTTGGCGCAATACTCGAAGTTTTCATACGATTCTCATGACTTTAGAGGATTAAAATATCTTTATACGCATCATAGTACAATACGATACAAATTATTTGTTTTTTTATGCAAAATTTTCATTATCGGATACAAGTTCATCCTCCTCATCATTTGCGCGTGTTTTCGTATATAACGACGATGTACATTCTCGTGATATAAGATTTGTTCAATCTTCATTCGTACATCAATTCTAAACTCTAGATATCGCTATAATCGCAACTGTCCCATCTCGCGGGCCGAGCAAAGGAAAACCGCAAAATTGTTTCATCGAAATGAAATCTTTTCGATGGTAATATAGTTAATAAATTTTGCAATAGTACGTGAATATCCTGGAAAGAATTCCTTAATTTTTCTGAAATTTAAGAAACAAATGCTGAAGTGGAAAAAAATATTAAGTGATTCTATCAAATCTATCATTATGACGTGATATTTTGTTTTTTCTTTGTTATTATCCAAAAATGCATATTGGTTTTTCCATCTTGTAGCAATCGCTTCTAATTTGAGTCTTGTTCGTTCTTTTTCCGGTCAATCACTCAGAGGAACATTTCGGCTCGACGTTAATGAAAAAGTGTGCAAACTCCTGTCGAGTTCAACCAGCATGAGCAATGGGCAATCCCATTCTCAGCACTCTTACAAACAAAAGCGTCCAAAGCATTCTCTCATCGTTCACAGATCGTCCAAATCATTCTCTCTTCGTACACAGATCGCTAGCGTATGGCCCGATAATACACGTTTGAACCACGATAACGAACGCGACATTTTTTCATCTCGTCTCATCGAGGTTTTCAACCTCCTTGAACGTCCGGCTCGCCTAATCGGTCGGATAGAAACGAAGAATCGCTCTCCCGTGTATCTCCGAGTGACACAATTTATGAACGACCTCCGTAGCGTCATCGGCCGGATAGACGGTGTGGGGCGGTGGTTCGATCTCTCCGGAACCGACCAGCTCGACGAGTTCTTTCAATTGTTCCAGACTTCCGGGTTCGACCGACTTGAGATTTTGTTGCAATTCCTCAGCCCGTCTGCTGAACTTCGGTAACAGACGATCCGCTACGTCCTTTATCACGAATACAACGCCACCTTTGCCCAGACACTGCATGCTGCGGTGGAGACTTCTTGATGTCGTGCCAAAATCGATCACAACGTCGACCGGGCCCTGGCACGCGTCGATTGTGCGCTCGATCAGCTGTTTCTCGTACAGACACTCGTTCCACTGAACTACGTTGACTCTGCAAATTAAAATGATTAAATTAGAAACTATATCCTTAAATTTTTCGGTTTTATTAATATTTCCAAAAAAATCGTAAAAATGATTATAAATTGGATATATAATAAAAAATTATAATTTATTTTTTTCAAATATAAGTGCACATCTACGGAGACGAATATTTTTTGGAGAATTTGTATACTGTTTAATAAAAAGAATAATCTTCAAGTTCAATGAAAATATTTTCATTTTTCGATTCCTTTTATATTTTGAAAAAAGCAAGAGTTACGTGTTATTCCTTGTTGAAAGAAAAGAAACGTGTAACTATTTTTCTCTTCGAATATTTTATTTTTCCAAATATTGCCGACCGGAAGGTTTAAACGTTGAAGTGACAAAATTATAACCGTTTGCTTGTTTTCCTTTAGTCAATACAATAATAATCGCATGAGCAACGAAGCATGTACCTTGATTTCGCTTCTCTTTACATACGATGCTTTTTTTCTTTCTTTTTTGTCTTTCTCTTTGTTCTCCTTATATTTCGCTTGACTCAACTGTTTGCTCAACGCGTTCAACTACGCATACATACCCGATGCGTTAAATATAAACGCAAACAGTGTTCGAACTCGGATAAGAATTTTCACTATGGAAACGAAAAAAAAGAGTTTTTATCATTCTTACCGCTGGAATTCTGGGTCCATGAGAAGAACATCGTCCTTCAGAGAGGCCACGGTTATCATAACTTTATCTTTCATATTGCTGAAATAGTAAGCAGCGATTCTCAATGCCCACAGAGCAAGACCTCCAGTGCCAACAATGAGTATCTTGCAAACACCCGAGTCACCTCGTTCTTTCACCAGTGCCTGAAATAATAAAATCATTTTTTATATGTCACGCAAAGAATTTTTTTTTCATTTTATGAGAATTAACAATAGATAAAGTTGAGCTTTTGTTCGTAAAATTCTTGTAAATGATTTTTAAAAAATTCTTTTGTAAATTGAATTTTAAGAATAAGACCATATCTGTAACAATATCTGTAGCTGTATTCCAAAAATTCTTAATGTCTTGAATGTTGTGAACTATTCTAATAAAATGACGAAAGTGAACATTGACTAAAAAAACAATTCTCAATTTAAAGTAAAATTTTCATTAATTATTACGTTCTTAGAAAAATAATGTTGTTTCAAGTCTGTGGTAGATAATCACCTGAACATGTTCATGAGCTGCGAATACAGTGTTCATAGCGAGAAGTGCACCGGCAGGTAGCATAGCGGCAACGCTAAGTGGCATAGCGTCCGGTATTTTGATGAGATACTTGAGATCATGAACGACGAGATACTCGACATAACCGTTCGGTATTCCCTCGAAAGGATAGAGAATGACGCGGTCCCCGACGCGATAACCGCAATCGTCGCCAACGGCCGAGCCAAGGGATTCGACGACGCCAGCTACTTCGTAGCCGGGAAATAATGCGGCGTCCCGAAACCCGTGGTGCGACTGTTGCGAGATTATCGGAAAATCGGTCTCGACGGAAACCTCGGTGGCGAGGCTGCTCGTACTCGAGACTGACGTTAGACTCGAGAGACTCGGAGATCGTCTTGGATGATAGCAGGCACCAGCGCACACGACTCGAATTCTCGCTCCCTGGCTTGGTACATCCGGCACGGGGACGTCCATGCTGAAGACGCAATCGCGACCTGCCACGCTGGGACTCTCGATCGACAGCTGACGACAGAGTTTATTCATCTTTGGTTCTCTGTAAAGAAATCGAGAATTAATTCATGGGTGAAATTTTTATTTTTTCTTCAATTTATTTTTTAACTTTGTAAATCAAATAATTTTCTCAGTGACTACAATTTTAAAAGACAAATTTTTAAAAATATTTGATCGAGTAAATTGAGTATGTCAAGTATTTGATATTCTTTGATATCGTGTTAATCAATTATCACACATGAGATAAAAAATAGGCTAAAGTACCTTCGCATCTCTTCAACTTATCAGAAAAACAATTCTTGAATTCGTATCGTAAAAAAATGATCTTCGATTGTTTTTCGAGATTTATAATGAATAAAATACCGATATCATTTTAGAAAATTGTACCTATTACGAAATAATTTTTAATTTTTTAATATTTAAAATTAATATGAAAAAAATTGATGAGATAATAAAATTCAATATTCAAATTTTCATATCCACAAGATGCACATAAAAAAGTTTTGAAGAATCTACTTGTATCTCAACAATTTCAGGTTTCGTCGCAGTCAGCTGATCGCAGCCATTCTCGACGCTTCAACAATATTTCAAGCACCAAACGAGTCGCTCAAACGCAACGGATCGATATCACACGCATGTCGGTATTCGAAAGTACTTACAGCCCGAATGTTTACTATTAACACATTATCATTAAGTATTAAATTTTTATTATCACTATCTTTTTAACTAAAAATAATAATAAAAATTAAACAAAGAAAAAAAGCAAAAATGCTCACTCTCAAAAAATGAACTCTTGGACGAAATTTTAAATGAAAAATCAACTTAAAATCGACTTAACACTTAATAGTTGTAACTGCATTTTTATTATTACTATTCCATCAAATACAAATTAAACAAAGCAAAAGCGTACTCCCAAAATCTGAACGCTTTTACAAATTATCAAATAAAAAACTAAATATAAGTACCCATTGCTGTAAACGTTGTGGCTGTGCGGCCCAGTGGACTCTAATTCGACAGGCATAGTTGCGAATTAATTGTCCTTCTGATATGCAAAAGTATTTATCGTTCTTTCACACTCAAGTGCTAATGCAAGATGCACTAACTGCACGATATTTGCGAATGTTCAATCACAACACGATCCGTAAAATACAGTAAAATAAAACTTAAAGTTTGTATTTGCTAAACACTTTGATAAATATTTTAAGTATTTATTTTTATTTATTCAGCTCGGGGGGCCTCGTATCTTCAACGGACAGTAACGTTTGGCGTATTGACTGCTCCCGCAGTTGAACCCCTCGCTTTTATAACGTAGCTCGAGAGTTTACGAGTGTTCGCGTTTTGTGCTCGCTCGGAGGGGAATCTCCTGCTGACTCTGGTGGGGATAACCGGGACGAGCACTCGGGAAACGCGTGCTACCTCAGCGTTCTCAATGTTTACTTCGCTATTCGCCGTATCCATCACGTTTCCAGGCGTGATTCAACCAGCCGTGTATTTATAAATAAGACCGGCTCACACTCGAGTATACATTTACAAAATTTTCCGTTTTATTTGTTCATATAAAAACAAAGTAATCGTCAAAAAAAATCGGACTATGTATTCACTTTTTATAATAATATCGTATGAAGTATCGTCAAAGTAGAAAAAGGCGATCAAGTGATTTCATTTTGAGATTAGAGATTATAAAATTTTTCATTTTTATGGTTGATGCAAAAACACAACAAACGTCAGAAATAATGTGAAATTCAATTTTCGAAGAAAGTAACTCATGGAATATAAAAAGAGTAACAATATTTGCTAAATAACAAAGTTATTTTTCTTGAGAGTAGATATGGAAAATTTCAATTTTATTTATCATACTAAATTAGAGAATCGTCTAAAAAATCTGAAATATAATTTTCGAAAAAAACAATCTTATTTATCAACATTTTGTCAAGTTGTGTCCACCTTGAGATCAGAGGTGATAAAATTTTCCATTTTAATCGTTCATACACAAAACAAGCAATCGTCAGAGAAAATTTGATTATTAATTCGATTTACAATTTCATTTATTCATGCAATAAAAAATACCGGTAACAAATCTTGGCCGTTAATTGAATTCTGCAATAAAAATTTTTACAAAACACACGTAAAAAATAAAAACAGAACCACGTGATCACATCCATGTAATTTGAAAAGTATAAAAATTAGAAAATAAGGTGCGTATGACAAATGAAAATATCTGCGTAATATTTTGCGTATCTATACAACGCAGATCCAAAAGTCAATCTAACGTTAGATACACCCAACTTTGCCCCTACGTATCGAACCGCGTGTATTTTTTTCCCGTAAACAGGAAAAGAAATTACTAGAAGACTCATCCAAATACGTGACTTTGGGCCCGTCGACCGTGAATTATCTCGTCAAAAAAATGAATCACATATACATAAATGATTATCTAACGAAAAAGGTTATCGTTGACGAAGCAATGTCTGCTCTGCCAGACGATCGCTCATTAATATGGAACTTTTTTTCGAACCAACCGATCACAATGTGCGGCCCGTTTCTTCGCTGGTTAATGAGTCACCTGACTTGGAAAATTGTTTTGTTGTCAAGTGGACGAGTGTAAGGCGATACAAATTCATCGTTCTTGGTTCTGATGGCTTGAAGGTGTTTTTTTTAATAAGCATGATATACGTAATAATAAACGGTATGAGAAATGTAAGAATATGTTGTTTTAACTTTGGTCCTCATATTTAATGACAATTGAGTAATCAAATGAGAAAAATTCTTTTTTTAGACGTGTGATAGTTGTGTGTTATGTGTACACAAATGTATCTTATTATTCAATGTTGATAAGATTAGAATTTAATTTAAAAAAATTTAAATTAATAAAGTAATGTTGAATTGAAATTATTTTGTATCTGAACTGAAAAGACAACATTTTACTTTTCTCTAATTATTTGACATGCTTTTTTCTGTTGTGACGCCAAAATATCTTCAAAGGTCATCAGGAATCTATTTCTGAATACATGGAAAATATCAAGTACAATTATATTAAAATTAAAATTATTAAAAAAATTTTATATAGAAATTCGAATACGTTAAAATTTTATAGGTCGAGGTTGTAATAGCGTTAAGATAAAACAATCACTGATTGAATTTAACTTTGAAGTCATTGGAGTAACTAAATGTACATCAATTCCGTTTTAATATTAAAACGAACGTTAAGTGGATATTAGACTATCAGTCGATCACTATCAGACGAATTTTTTTTACGAAATTGAAGAATTGAGTGAAAAATTGCTCCAAAATGTAGAACTCCAATTGACACTGAAATTATGAAGACAAATCTAAAAAATATGAAGATAAAACCTGCTAACGTAATGAAATTGATAACAAGATTAAATTTTCACACTTATAAATTTTCAAAATATTTTCTCTGAGGTAAATAATTTCGAAAAAAATTATTTCTCAAAATACAGAATTCTCAACAATAATGTTGATCGTCGTCGTAAATAAAGCGTCGAAATAAAACAATGGTTGTGTAACACAGGAAGGACAGAGTTTGCGAATTAAAGAATCGGTATTAAAGTCGGCATTTGTGCCTCAGAGTACGAGCAGAGCCTGACGTAATACAATCCTTGAGACATAACTGAACAAAATCGTATAAACGTCCACGCGATTAATACAATATGCGAGTATTTTATCGTGAATTTCGAAGCGTGAAAATCGATATAGCGGAAGAAACGCCTGAAATAAATGTTTTTGCAAAATATCGGCTCAGTGACGAGTAACACGTGTGTACTCACTCGAGTATTTCTAACATATCGTTTACTCGAATCGATAAGATAATTAACAAAAAAAACAATGAAAACATGAGGATTCTGGAACGTAAACAGGACAGGTTTATCTCCACTACGATGCTTCTACTGTCATGTTTTTCAATTTATTTGACAACAGCGCGTAAACCACTATTTATAGAAACGTGATAATTATGCATTTTCACGGTCTACTTCAAATAGATTAGAAAAATTTATTTAGTTCTAATAACGTCGATTTATCTTTCTAGAATTCTTTTACGTAATAATTTATAAAAAAAGGACTGTTAACGTGACTTTTTTTCGTGTTTTTGCTAATTGAGTCCACAAAGAATTGAACGAACTGGTTCGGTGCCTTGAACTTTTTAGTGAAGTGTAAATGGTATAAGTATGTTCAATTTTTTTACTTTTTTACTCGAACTTGGGTATAAGAACATTGGAAGGTAATTGCAAATTGTCTAATGATTTCTGTTCGACTGGACAGGCGAGTTTTATGGAAGGGACTTTGGTCAAGGAACATGCATCCTCATCTTCAGCGCACGTGATAATAAGTAAGCGCGACACACGTGAAGGGACTTGAAAATTATGATGCTCAAGGCTACTGCAAGTGAACAGAAAACATGAGACCGTGGCTCGGTAAAAACATCGATGCATGTTGAGCAAAGCGTATTTTCCCTCGACTAGTCGATACTAATGGAAATAATTGTGAGTTGAGAAAAAAGAGTTCTTTCATTTTTTCTTCGATGCTAAAAAAAACGTTAATAGAAATCGTTGGGTATTATGCTCGTATTCCGGATATAACGTTTTTTTCCTTCTTTAAATTGGTTCTAGAAATTCAGGACCTGTGTTTTTCCGACCTACGTAACTATACGTCTGGTGCATTCAATTTTCTATGGAGCTGGGAAAAATTTAATCATGAAAAGATAAAAAAATAAATGCCTATTTGTTTATATTTTCAACTCTATTTCAAGAATAAAATAAAATAAAATTATTATGTATTTTTATTATTTATTAATTATTTTTTGATAATAAATGGATTTCAAGGCTTCTTGCCAAAAAGTTGTCAAATAAACGTGTTAGCTGCAATATAATTTGAACGCTTCAGCACACTGTACACGAATGACATAATTACGTTTGTTTAGAGATTATATGGCAACATCAGGAGTTACAAAAAACCTTGAGTTCTAGGTGATGAATGGATCTCACATAAAAACGTTTGCATATTTCATTACTTTTATTGCTACTTCTATTACTGGAGAATCAAAAAACGAAAAACAAAATTTAGTGAAATATTTTTTTATTTATTTTGCTATCAAGCACGTGCATCAATCGAATAAAAAATTATGACGTCGATTTTATGAATATTTATATCCATTCTCAGGTATAATATACAAATTTTCTATAAGAATCGATTTCAAACAATAAAAAATATTTAAATATCCATTTGGTAACAGAATTGAATATAAAATTTGCTCATTATCTTCTAAACCTTTTTATTATTTTTCTCTATTAAACTTTCTATGAAATTCAATAGAATATTAAAAAAATAAAAAATTGTGAACAAATGTTAAACTTATGAAAATATTTAAATATACATTTGGAGACAAATTTAGTATTTTTTTCGATCGTTCTCCAAACATTTCCGACTCATCCTTAAAGAAACAAAATCGCAGCGTTTTTACCGAAAACACAAAGAAGTTATTTCGGACAGCCGAGATAAAAGTTCTCGCGTTTGTTTTCCAGATGGCACATTGGCGCAAGTTCAATATTTTTTTCGGATATATACGCCGACAATGAGGAATAAGCTTTGCCCGAAAAGTAGTAGAAGAGAAGACACAGACAGGACACGTCGTTGGAACGAGCGAGAGAGCAGGGAACGGTGCGGGAGCGAGCACGCTCGAGAGCCTGAGGGGAAATTTTTGGTAGTGGGGAGAAGCGGTCGATGCCGCCGTCGCGTTGAACGCTGTCCACGTTGTAATCACGTGCACAGCACCGGAGTACCGCGTGCTCTCGAGCTCTCGGCTCTTGTGCCGTTCCCCGATGAATATCCTCATTCTTTTCCCGAGCGACCGAGAGCTCGCGTACCTTCCTCCGAGCGTGTTCACTGTCGCTTTCATACAAAAGCGATATTCCTCTGGTATATCATGCAACGGCACAAAGCGATCTCTTTTCTAGTCTACCTGCTCCATCCTCGTCTTTGTTCAGAAAAACGCCGAGCCAGGTGAATTTTCTCTTTCGCCGATCCAATATTTCCCGTGTCGAGTGACGTTCCAGCTCTTCCATGTCAAATCTCTCGACTTCAACACTTTCCTACATTTTCCTCAATAGCAAGCGAAATTCCGGAATAACATTTTTTATTTCATCGATGTGCATTGACTTCCGGCTTCCACATTTCTCACTTTTATTGATTTTTTGTAAGGATGTGTGTAAGATATCGGAAGTCCATGCTCCGATTCTTCAAAGAAATATTTTTGATTATTTAAATTATTTTTAATGTAAAAAGTGTCATAACAATTGATATTAAAAAAAGTATGTTTTGGAGATTGAGTCATCAGGAATCGTCAAAGATATTTTTTCAAACAAAATAGCCATATGCAAGTTGCTAAAGTCAAATTTTTTATTCTGTCAATATTTTATGTATTCAGCTTTAAATTATTGTGATTATTGTGTAATAGAGATTTCACTTTTCTTTGACTATTTCTTCGATTTTTGTAAAGAGGTTGATGTGTGGGTAAATCGACGAAATTCCGTGCTCCAAATTCTTTGAAAAAATAG
Source organism: Cremastinae sp. B BG-2022a (assembly GCA_030522605.1). Taxonomy (NCBI): domain Eukaryota; kingdom Metazoa; phylum Arthropoda; class Insecta; order Hymenoptera; family Ichneumonidae; species Cremastinae sp. B BG-2022a. The sequence continues at coordinate 23,065 of JAPYYX010000088.1, forward strand.
TTATTTTTGGTTATTAAGAAAATCGAATTCCCACGCGTCGGAGATTATTGGAATATTCTGGAATCATCAGATTTAGAAAAAAATGGCTATGTGCAAGCTTCCGGAATTAGATTTCTTATTTCATCGATATTTTATGTATTGATTTTCACGTTTCTCTTTGATGTTTTTCTTGATTTTTGTAGATAAACTGGCTGTGTGTGAAACCTATCGAAATTCCATGCTCCATTTCCTTGGAGTATTTAGTTATTTTTTGTTATTAAAAAGAATGAAATTTACTCAAGTTAAACAAAAAGGTAGACAAATTAGTTGGAAGTTAAGTTTCCAGTCACACATACGATTTTTTATATCAATTTAATTCTAATTCCAAGCTAGATAAAAATTGTAACCTTCGGAGACTATTCGAAATCAACAAAAATAATTTCACAACTGTCGCAACGTAAAATAAATATATGCAACCGTTTTTACTCGGATATAAAATTTTCTATCGTCACGCGACGATCCAGTGGTTTCGGATTTCTGTTCAAATTTCGCTTGTTCAGCTTTTTTATTTTCTTAAAAAATATAACGTAGCGTGCAAACTGTCGAAAATTTAATACTCCGACCTTTCAGAGCGTTGATTATTTTCTGACTCGTGTATAGTAAGCCAGAAAAAAAAGCATTTGAAATCTTGGAGATTATAGGATACTCTATCGAATTCATTTCTCAATCATTTTTTTCATAATCAGGAAAAAAATGGAATATAAACCGAATAGATTTTAACCGGAAATTAATTTCCCAGAGTTGCTGCAGCTATTCGACGTTTTCGGAAATCGATCTCGATTTGGCTTATCGACAGTATCGCTCATGATGTAAATTCATCATGATGACGCTCGTATGCGCTTCTTTCATTCCCGACGAACCGGGCGGATGCATGAGCTTTGTTCGCGCTCTCGTGATTCACTCTCGAGACATTAATTGAATCACGTGACATTGGCGATACAGTCGAAAAGTGTTACAAGAAATCAACATTTGCTAAATAAATTTTCCCATTTATAACAGGATATTTTTTGAACGTAGACTCATAAAACAGAAGTGGATATAAATTCTTTCATTTCTTGAGATGATGATCAATGGAATTTCCGTGTGGCACGAACTATCCTTACTCAAGGACAATTTTTCCTGATAGTAAATTATTGTTTTAATGACATTTTGTGCAATTCGATAAAATTATTATCATATGTAATTTCACTGTCACAATCAAAAGGGTCGTCAAACATTCATTGTTTGCTTATTTTGTTAATTAATTAATAATGAAATTCTCATCAAATAATGGAACACCGCTACGTTTTCTAATCGAAATTTTATCATAATTTTCAAGTTCAATTAATTAATATTTTGGGAAAAATTTGTGTACTTAATTTTACACTTTTTTGAATATTTTTTTACTAATTTATAAAAAATCAACAAAAATTTGACGTCTGATGACCCGACCGATTATTCTTGAGTGCATTCGATCATTACAAAAGTTCACTAAAGGAAGTTTTACTGTAAAACGAATCAATCGTTCTTTAGAATGATCCAACCTCTCCTGAATTTCTTTTGTTTTCTCGTCACATCGCTTTTTTACCACGTTTTTATTTCCCTTGCACTTGCCGGAACTGGTTTATCACGCTTGTTGTGCGTGGTGCACTCTCGTCCACATAACGATGATGGTGCGCGATCCTTTGACGCGTAAGATCGAGGCTGCATGCCATATTTGATAAATCTCGTTGTTCGATTCGAGTTTACGAGTCACTGGCCTTGCACACGAATCACTGCTATTTCTGACGTAACTAACCGTTGTTTGCGATACGCACATTTTAATATAAACTCCACAGATTTTTTCTGAAGGACCTTTTTGTCATTTGCAGGATTTTGCACATTGTACATAAACCTACATAAAAAAAAATTTTTAAATTAAAAATTGATGTTACGCCATGCATTTGCAGGTTTTTTTATTATTTAAAAAAAATTAAAATCATTAATTTGTTGAAATTTCAATAAATAAAAAATCCGAAAATGTGGTTTATCATTTTATTAAAATCCTTGATACGTTCATTGAACGTTTAACGTTTCCGGTGACTATTTTTGTTTCATCTTGTCAGATAGAACCGCGAACGGGGTCATTTATCACAGAGGGAGTAACCGTCAAGAAAAGATTTTTGAAAAAATTACCATTGTCGATAAAAAAGCTCGCGATCCGGATTTATCGAATTGATCAATGTACCGATCGGAGTTCTCGTCGATGATGATATAAAAACTGATTGAGAGAATTCTTTGAAATTATACTGTAGATGGATCTCTTTTACGAACTCCTCATGAGAAACATCTACGAGTCTATTACGTGGACCTGACTTTTATTCATCGGTACCAGAGTGGAGTAATAATTTGTAGGGAGAAATATTCTACGCGACACACCCGCGTAATCTATCACGATGAATACCACCTTGAACCAACTGGCCAATAAAAGTGGCCTAATTGAACCATGCCCACTGCGAGCCTCTAGTAATAATCGAGAATTTCGAACGAGCCTCCACGCACGACACTTTAATTTCTAAGAATAACTACGAAGTATGTCTAGCTTGGGAAAATTTACATTTTTAAAAGAATTTAAAATGTAAATTTTCAAATAGAGAATTTTTAGTTCGAAGGTTAATTCTGCTAAGAGTATGTTAAAAAATATACATATAAAGTATCACATTCTATGTTGATCGAGAACTATTCGAGCTTATTTTGAGTCCAAGAAAAAAAAATTAATAATGTGGTTCAAATATCCGTAAATAATTCCCATAAACTTAATTTTTAACACTTTCATTCCTGTAAGAATAATTATATATTAAAAGTAAAAATAAAGCTAATTTTTTTCATTCGTCGTAGTGGATTAAAATTTCTGTTCAACTATATAGTTATTAAAATATCCTATATGTATAGTTATAAAAAAGTATCCATAAAAATATTAGAATGATAGTTTAAAAATCGAAATAATTTCAAGTTTGTTTCAATACACTGATTTAATTCCCACAACATGCAATTATATCGAAATAATTTTATTTTGTATTGAGGTAGGATTTGATATCGAGCTAGTAAATAAAATGTACCAATATCTTTCCAAAGATATTTTTCTCATGGTAACACACATTAAGTACGACACAACGGGACAATAAGTTTTCATTTACGAATCTAAAATAATCGCAATAATAAAGAAAAAATATTATGTGTGACCAAATAAAAAGTGAAATTGTCTTTTTGTTGACTATTTCAGAGTAATGTCCAAATGTCCCTTATCAAATGACCTTCAAATTTTAATTGATTCTGAGATTTATCGCAGATACTTTGAAGTCGTTAGGGAAAACGATATTTCCTTCAATGAAGAAGTAACACGCGAAATGACAAAAATCAAAGATTCGTCCTTTTCAGAGGTCACCGGGGAGGTCACAGACCTTCGATACGCCGAAGTGGTGGGGTTTGATAAAAAAAATCCATATGAAAGTTGACATTGTTCTAGCGAGCGAAGAAAAAATCAACAACGAAAATATACGCGCAGATCAAGTCTTCCTCATTACCTCTATCAATCCAGATTAATCCCTAATGAAATTTGACTTTCGCGGAGGAAAAAAACAACAAATTGTCTATCGATCGGTAGTTTGCGCGTGACGCAGATTCAAGCTTCTGAATGGCCAGCTGTGCAGCCGGAATGACGCAGGTGAACCGGATCGCTGCCTCAATCCGAGGAAGAAAACAAAGCAAGAAAGTACGCGGAAGAAGGAATCGTTAGCGCACGCATCGTGAGAATGCGAAAAATAAATTTTCTTCGAGCCATGAAATAAATATTAATTCATAAAAATACGGTAAAATAATATTCGAATGTGATTTTTCGCAACTTACTTGAATTTGTAAACAGGATCACGAGAGACAGTGGCAGTGGAAGAGTCTTCGATCGCGCGACTTCTTACTTCTGTCTCGGTCTTGCTCTCTATTTTTCTTCAAAATTCCTCCACCCTTTATCGAGCACGAAAGAAGCAAAGCGAGTACGGACTCGTGTGTACCGAGACCGCTCGCTACAATATTTCTGACGTTATTTAACACGATAGTCGAGCTTGATGATCGCGCAAGTCTGCGAAGAGCGGAAGAACTCATCCCGAGGACAATTTAGCTAGCGCGCCGACGCCAACGACGTCAGGCGAGTCGATATAATATTCGAACGCGCAAGCTCGTCCTTGCCCGAATTCTCCTCGCGTCGCTTTCCTTATATTTACCTCATATCCGTTGTAACAATTACAAATTTAACAAATATCATGGAATAAAAAATATTCAAAAACGTTTACAAAATATTCGAACTTGAAATTTCACAATAATGATGATATCTGTAGCTGATACATTTATTTGTATTTCCTACCTTATCGACGGTTGGTAATGCAATTCTCCATTTTATCTGTCATCGGTGCTTTTTGCTTATAATTTTATGGATGTCGCTGGATGTTCAGTTTTTTACAGATATTCAAAAACTGAAGTTCTCAATGAAATTCGATCACCATTTTTTTTATAAATACAATTCTTTGGACATGCTCGTGGATAAATCATAGCTAAATCATGTATACGTGATTAATTGAATAAAAGTGCACGATAGAAATTTAAATTTTGCTATTTGCACTTTTCTTGCGTCATCAGTTTCCTAACGTCCGAAAGAAGAAACAGCCTTGAGATAATTTTCAGCTGTACAATCGATAGCTCACGATGAGGAAAAATACACTTCCTGGTATTCGTGTTCATGATCAGGTTTCTAACTTCAATGGAGGTAAATTATTAATGTCCCCACAACATTATAAATTATGTATCTATATCGCTAATTTCTTGTCAGATGTATCATAAACGTGGCTTTTATGATGATCCAAATGGAATCGTTGATGATGATGGGAGATTGTCCTGAAAATATTAGTACGAGAAGCATCGGTTTTCCTCTTGCATATTAAATATGAAAACATTTTTATCACGAATCATTTATTGATCTCTATATCCATGCACAGATATACAGAGGGTACGCACTTTTTTAACGTGTGTCTTCATTTTATTTATTTTCTTTATGTTTTTGTTAAGTTTTTTTATAATAATTGGAACGAAATTAATAACATTACAATTATTATCAAAAATCATATTATTTATTGCACCGGAAGTTCAATAATTTGAAATTGTAAATTTAATAAACGATAATTATTGATCATTTGAAAAATTTTATCAACAATTTATTACTTAGTCTTTATATCTCATGATATACAGAAAATGAAATTTTTTAAATATGGATCTTTAATATTTTTATTTAATTTTTTTTTATATTTCTGCTAATTTGATTTCTAATATAATATAAATTATATTTTATTATTAATTTAATATAATAATTATTAATTTAATTTATAAATGTTATAAATTATAATGTTAAAAATTAAATGTAAATATTACAATCATTATTAAATCTCCGTATGACGTTTATCTAAAGTGAAACGTATTTGAATTAAGAATTTAACAATCGTGGAAAATTGAGCGTATTGTATTTCTTCCTTGGACAATGTTACCCTCGGGACTTTTCAAGCGGCCACGTGAGTCACGTGACATTAAACCACGCAATTCGCAATGACTTCTTTTCCTCGATTTCGACATGCGAAACGAAAATGTGAATCCCGATTGAATCGAGTCTCGTAAAACTGTTGAGTATACGTGCTTAAACAATGTTCGATTTTCGTATTTCCTTCTTTCGCATACATATGTACGCCGTCCGAGAGCATAAATATGGTAACATCGCTCGAAGAGCGTCAGTCTTCGATCTCGCGTAGATTATTGTAGTCTTATAAAGTGCTCGCGTTTGCAATTTCTAGTGGTTCATCTCAAGCCAGTTTCTTTCCTTGAATTGGAGATTTAAAAAGCAAAAAAATGGTAATTAGGATATTAATTTTAATATTTTTCGAGTCGTTGCATTTGTCGATTTCTTTTTTGCAAAACGATTGAGGCTCTATTACGATCCCGTTGAGATTGAAGATTACTTTTTAATTATTCGAACTTTTGAAATGTTAAATCGAACGGATAACTATTGAATATCAATAAACATGAATTGAATGTATTCATAAATAAATTATTTATTGAATTGAAATACAAGAAAAAACGTAAATTGTATACGTAGAAAAAAAATTAATTCTGTTAGCATTATAAATTTTTTTAATATGATTGTAAGATAAATCAGACAATTGACTTGATATTTGCATGTAACGAATCCGTAAATTAGTCCCCCGTTTTACTACCATTTGCCAGATTACGGGTCGAGGCCTCCTCTCTTCTTTGCATTGTGAAATCGTATTTAAGCGTTGGTCACGCCAGTGGACGATTTGCACTCAATGTAGTTCGAATAAAGAGCATGAAATCCACAACGATTTTTTAAACAAATTTTTTGCTCTGATAAAATTAACGAAAATAAATAGAAAAGGAGTCCATGCAGTTTTTTTACGGAAAAAAGATTTTCAAAATGAGAGTTAAAATTGCTAACACTAAATATTTAATTAAAAAAATTATGCATACTTTTTTATACTGAATTTATGAGTAGAAAAATTTTTAAAGTTTTTTCATACACAAAAGGACTCACAAATCAAAATACAAAATTTTCATAACATAATTAGAAATAAGTTTACAGTTTTCGGAAGGACTTTTTCATTTAGATGAAAATATTTAAAAATTCAACTTTCCTTGTTAAACTTTTTATATGTATAAAAAAAAAAATTCTTGCCCCCACGGACGAAAGTCTGAGGTTTCCAAAAATCGAAAAATTTTAGAATCAGCACGTTCTCAAGTTTATTCGACAATGGGCGGTAGATAACGTTACAAACCGCACGTAGTCTTCGACTAAATTATTAAAAGTAGAATAGAACTGAATTCAGATCGACGCTAATAGCAAATAAAGGTGTCAATCAGCTCATATTTACCTTGTCAATATCTCCAGCTGATCTGTAAAGAAAATTTTAGCAAATACTCATTAAAAACGCGTAAGAATTATTTATGACTGATGGAATGAACAATTGTAAAAAAATTATCTTTTTCATTTTTGCGAAACATTTTTCAACATATTGAACTACTAAATCTTGCAGTTAGACTAATTAAAAACGCGAACAATTCTTGTTGGCAATGTAAAAAAGTAGATTTTCCTTTTTATTTTAGAATTTTAAAGAATTGCTTACTCAGCTAATTTTAAGATAATCAAACGCTACAATCAGGAAATAATTTTTTATTTTCAATCTGTCCAAAAAACTATATAAATAACGCTTCTTTGGTGGAGACAAGGAGCTATATATAAAAAATTCTAGAGTGCTTCAACACATAGACATTTTTTCAATTAGTGAGTTGCTTTTAAGATATTTCACATAAATATATCCAGCTTAAAATGATTCTAATTACTGAAATATTAAAAAATATTAAACAATTTCATCTCATCGTTATCAAAATACGTATAATATTATTGAATAGTCGTTTCCCTTTATTCTCCCTAATTTTTTCAAAATATTTTACATTTAAAAATGTACAAAAAAAATTCATTATTTTTTGTTTACATTTAGAATAACCCATTCATTTTTCATAAAACAATAACGAGCATTAAAAGTAAGAAATGAAATATTCGAGAGAAAAAAACTTTTTAATTTAATAAAAATATGTTTTGATGCACTCGGAAACAATATAAAAAAACTTAATTCACTGTATACAGTATTTCGAACAAATTCCTGATTTTTATTCTTAACATTTTTTGATGAGTCATCCTCAGGTAATTCAGATAAACGAAAAAGAGAAGGTAGAATGACGTACGCAATTTTTTATACTATGCAGCTTTTTTGTGTCTTTTTTTATAAGATCGGGAAAAAAGCAATAAAATTTCGGGGATTCCTCAGATTTTCTATGATGTCTCTAATTTTCCTCAATTCTTTATTACTCCAATTTGATGTTACAAAAGTCTGCATGATGTCCGGGCACGAAATTTCTCGTATCATTGATGGTTATTATCTCTTTTTTTCGTCGTATCGCGGCGCTCAAAACGAATTCGACCGTGGAGCTCACATTTGTAACTCGGGACAGTCGGGACTCGGGACATAACCAGTCGCCAAACGAGCGTTGTAGAGAGTAGTCGTGAATTTTTTTGTTCTCTTGAAAAAAAGGGTCAAGCAAATTCAAGAGAGAACTTTCTCTCAGTTCTGTATCCTCGATACTTCGAATTCAATCTCTATCGATTCGAAGGCACGAAACTCACGTCTCCAATTTCTATTGACGAAATTCTCATTCCAGCTCGTACGACAGGGAATTCGGAAGGCGAGTTATCATTTCGCGAACGTTACGAGAGGTAAGGATTTATTTCTTTCATTATTTTTTGCGAAATCTAGGACAAGTCATTCGAATGACGAGTGCAAAAACTGGATCTGACATCACCTGACATTTCGACTCTCACTTTCTCGTGACCTCGGCCAGCTGTCTTAACTGCAACTTGCGAATCACGATTTTCATGAATTAATTGACATGTAATTTATTTAGAAAAAAAATAGAACCTCCGGGCAAAGTCACAATTTGGCGGGACTTGAGAGAAATTATGTAACAGATGTCAATCCAGATTAAAAAATTTTTTATCAATAATGAGTCTGCGCTCCATTTTTCTTTTTAATGAAAAATTTCTAGTGATGATCAGATAATTTTTTTTTTATCAATGACGTTTGTACAAATAATTTTTATCTCCAAAATTGGTTTCTATTTTGCTGCATAAAGATGTATACTTTTATCTTTTTAAATCATAGATTTCTATCATATCATTGACTCAAATTCACTTCAGAAAAAATGTTGCGTCATCTCAATTGCTTATCTCATATTTTAAAATTTCAGGTAAATTGGATTCAATGCCGTGCCCTTTCTTGGCCCGTTTATCAAACAATTATGTCCGTAACTACGGAACATCGTTGATAATGAATTATCGTCAGCATTGTCCAGTGATGTCAAGAATGTCAAGCACGTTGGCTGACCCAGGGGTTGCATCGACCGCAGAGTCGAGGGAACCCCCAGTTTTGAACAAGTGTCCATTCTTATCAAAAGAGAAAGATGCTATCAAGGAAGCCTCAACGGATGTAGAGGAGGATGTGATAAATCTAACAAACAGGCCAATCCAAGACAAGAAAGATTTAACGAATGATTTCCCATACGAGGATTACTTCCATAGCCAAATAATGAAGAAGAAGGAAGATCATTCTTACAGGATTTTCAAAAAGGTCAATCGTTTGGCAAAAGAATTTCCTACTGCGATGGAATATTCCTGGGGAGAAAAACCCATAACGGTTTGGTGCTCCAATGATTATTTGGGAATGTCTCGACATCCTGTGGTCACCAATTCCGTGAGAGAAGCTCTGGATAAATTTGGCGCTGGAGCTGGAGGCACGAGAAACATTTCTGGAAATTCCATGGGTCATGAATTGTTAGAGAAACGTCTAGCTGACTTGCATCAAAAAGAATCCGCTCTTCTGTTCACTTCTTGCTTCGTAGCCAACGATTCGACTCTCTATACTCTTGCCAAGAGTCTACCAAATTGTCAAGTATTTTCAGATGCTGGAAATCATGCTTCAATGATTCAAGGCATAAGACACAGTGGTGTCAAAAAACACATTTTCCGGCACAACGATGTCCAACATTTGGAAGAGTTGTTGCAAAGCGTCGACAGAAGTTTGCCTAAGATCGTCGCTTTTGAGACTGTCCATTCTATGAATGGAAGTATTTGTCCACTGGAGGAGCTTTGCGATGTCGCTCATAAGTACGGTGCGATCACTTTCGTGGACGAAGTGCATGCGGTCGGATTGTACGGGTACACCGGAGCAGGAATCGGAGAACGAGACTGGGTCTCTGACAAGATGGACATCGTCTCCGGAACATTAGGGAAAGCGTTTGGAAACGTCGGCGGTTATATAGCTGGAACATCGAATTTGATCGACATGATTAGAAGTTACGCAGCTGGTTTTATTTTCACAACTTCTTTACCACCGACGGTTCTTTACGGAGCTTTAGCGGCAATTGAAATTCTGGCCTCGGACGAAGGACGTCATTTGAGATCTTGTCATCAAGAAAATGTTGCCTACATGAAGTCTGTATTGAACGCTGCCGAATTACCGGTCGAGCCTTCGCCTTCGCACATCATTCCGATTAAGGTAATAAAATTTACTTCGTATTTCCAGACATATTTTCTAAAAAATTATACCTGGATCATTTATCTAATAATTAAAAAAAAAACGTAATTAAAGCAAGTATTGTTTATGACAATAATTCTAAAGTAACTCTTGGGAGATCACAAAATGCAGTTCTATTTTATTGAATTGCTCAACTGCATAAAAATGCAAATAAATAATGAGCAAAATAACTCGTTTTTCAGATAGGAGATCCGTTGCTGTGCAGCCGGATAGCGGACGCTCTAATACGCGAAAAAGGTCATTACGTCCAAGCCATAAATTATCCGACCGTGGCGAAAGGAGAGGAAAAATTGCGATTAGCGCCGACTCCGCGACACACGCGTGCAATGATGGACAAATTTGTCCGGGACACTCTCGATGTCTTTCACGGTCTGAACGTACCGAAATCCGTGACCAAGCCGGAGGAGATGGTGCAAGCGATATCCGTTCATTGACAAATTCCAATTACAATTAGTACAAACGAATTCTACGTAATGTACAAATATCTCGTTGAAATCTGCGTCTGTGGAAATGGACGAAAAAATATTTTCTCCCTTTTTTCTTTTTGAAAAAAAGAAATGTTCTTGAGACAAAAAAATGTTTTCGTTACGTTCAAATGATGCGAATTTTAACGAGACAGTATATATGTATAGATATATATATATATATATATATAACGAATTATCGCGCAGAAATATTGTATAGAGAATACACGCGAGTGTATAAATATATGTTTGCATTGCGAATTGTTTAACGATGGGTATGGAAATGTCGTTAAATAATTAACATTGCAAATAAAATCGTTGTCAACGTGCACGTTCTGAAAATTACACGATGATTATATTTCCTGGAAACTCGTCTCGTTCATTTTTTTATTATCGTGTGTGCATTCATAATTTGAGAAAGAAATGAAGACTTCGCGAAATTATGAAGAAATGCAGTTAAATAGGAAATGGATAAAAGGTCAACAAGCTCATCGAATCGTAAATTTCTCTCACAGGACTCGTTCAGTCATGCTGTGACGTGAATAATTTCCATTGAATACAAAGTTCCCAAGAATATGTAGCTTCCGAACATTAAGGTCATTGAAAATTTCTTCAAAACGATTCTTTTTTGATTTTTTTTTGCTAATTTTCCAACTTTTTTCTCATGTGAAAAAATCTCCATAACGTGCAAGAAGCAAGTAAAGAAAATGTCACGATAGTGATACAGTATTCGTATACATATGCGTGGAGGTAAGTGCAAATAAATACATAAATGTCAGTCATTTCATTCATGCTACTGCAAACAAAACGTTAAGAATTCCAAACAAGATAACGCAGCTTGTAAGAATCGTGCAGCAAAGATTTTTTCGTGATTTTGGTTATTTCAGCTTGCCATTCACATGAATACTTATATTCGGCAATTTATTCGTTTATTTATAAAAAAGCGATAAGATTATCGTACAGATAAAGAAAGGTGCATGCGCCATACCGGCTTTTATGAAAGCTAATCAGCTGAGTTTCTGTCGTCTGCAAGCAACGGAGATCGATCTTCGTTGTTATTTTCGACACAAGTACGTGTTGAGGAAAAGCGTCGATATTGGATAGACCCAGAAAGATATGAGTTTATATAAATTCTGAAGTGCAAAAATTCCTACTGATCACTTTGGTAATAGTTTTTATAAAACTACAAAGTACATAACTCGAAAAAAAGAAGATCCAATTTAAAAAACCTCGAACGAAAAATGTCCGATTCGGCTAATCCGAGGTAAACCTAACCCCGAAGACACGCTCGGTGTTTAAAAATAAAGAAACGTCAATAAATAAATACTCATGAAAATGTCTCGAAGTGCTGCGAATTTTTTGAAAATGTTCGCTACTTTTTTCTACGCGTACGCTCGTGGCCTGACGTACGTGGTGACGGCGGTGGTTGTTTTATTTTATTGCCTGCATCCTGGTCGTTTTGCTTCGCACTACAATTTCATAAAGTACGAGGACATCTTCGAGGAGCTCGAAAAATCTTACACGCCGAAGGACAATTCTTGCAGCGTTGCAGTCTCGAATCGAAGGTCCACTCATTTGCTATATCCGGATGAAAATCCTCGCGAAGATCCAGCCGCGATGGCTCGCAGACTTGGGATTTTACCTGGTGGCCAGTGGAAGCCATTGAATTGCCATCCGTTATTCAATGTTGCGATTATTCTACCTTACAGAAATCGCCAAACGCAGTTGACGATATTCATGAACTATATCCATCCATTTCTGCAGGCACAGAATCTCGATTACAGAATTTTTGTCATAGAGCAAAGTCCGATGAGAGAATTCAACAGAGCTAAGCTCTTCAACGTTGGCTATGCAGAGGCGACAAAGATCAATGATTTTCATTGCTTTATCTTTCAAGATATTGATCTAATTCCACAGAATCCAGAAAACATATACGCTTGCACCAAAATGCCGAGACATATGAGCTCCAGTGTCAATACTTTTAGATACAATTTACCGTACACTGGACTCTTCGGTGGTGCAATCGCGCTTACAAAGAAACAGTTTGAGACTGCCAATGGGTTTTCCAATGTATTCTATGGTTGGGGTGGAGAGGATGATGATTTCTATAGTCGACTTCAGTCTAGAGGACTCAAGGTATATTTTTCTCAGAAATATTTTGCCATTGGAGTAATGAGTTTTGAATTTAAATATTGCAGAAACTTGTTACTCTCAATGCTTTTACAATTTATGTAATGGCTTTTAATTCATGTTTCGCAAACTGATTTTTTGTTGTAAACAAATGATCATGATACATTTTTTCTGAAATAGGTGACCAGATTTGGACCCGATGTTGCTCAATACTACATGCTGACGCACAAGAAAGAAATACCAAGCAGCGTTCGTTTCAATAAATTAGAGAATGCTGCAAGAAGATACTACACAGATGGAATAAATAACTTGGAGTACAAAGTATTAAATCACCAACTACGTCCGTTATATTCGTGGATATTAGCAGATGTTTAAGTCAAAGGTAGAATAAATTCTTGTCTTAGATTAAAAAGTCCAAACAGCGATCGTTGAAGTGATATTGTTGGCACTCAGAGAAGATATCTTGAAAGTGTTTGTATCGTGAATACTGAATCCTGATGCGTTTAATAGAATTTTATAAAACTTATACTCCATGGATTTAAGAACAATGTTTGATAGCAAGCTCAATTCCGACTTGAGTTGAAAGATTATTTGACATATGATTAATGTCGGGAATGCTCAAAAAAAGATTGAAAAATTGAATCTCGATAATTTTGGTCAAGTTGAAGACTAATTTCATTGGAAAGTTGATCTCTATTGATATGAAAGTTGATCTCTATGAAATTGATATATTTCCGAAAAATGCTCTTTTGTCGCTATCATTGGGCAACAATTTAAAAAAAAACCTTCGTATACTTCAGTATTTTTATCATTTAATTATAGAATTAAATGGATCATCTACTACTGAATTTTTGAGTCACAAATGTGGTGCAGTTTTGCCAGACATCACGATAGTCAAGGGCATGTTAGAACTTTATCTGAAATGTCCCATTTATGATATAACATTTCGTTAAAAAAACGTTATACAAAAAGCAATATAAGTACCAGGAATGTACGATTTTTACTTTCATGGCATGACATTTTGTGAAATGTCTCTTGCATCGTTTCTTATAAATTGCAGCATGCCCAATAAAATTGTAATAAATAATTATATATTATAAATATGAGCGGTTGTAAAGTATTACTTGAATATTATACGTAAAACGTCTACAAATCCGGTCACGATACAAACACTTTGAATATAACTTTTTTAGCCAACAAAAAATGCAAACTTCAACGACACGAATTTAGTGAGAATTATCATAAACGAGGCAATAAATTTGTATAGCTCGCCGTTGTAAATATATAACTTTCGTTTAATTTACATTTCGAATGTACAAGAAAGCGAGAGTATTTGTCCTTGATCTACATTTGTTCTGTTAATATTCTGTCTGTCGTTATGACAATAGAAGAAAACAGACTAAACATTGTATTCGCAACTAAAAAAAATGTTGATCAAGATTTGACAAAGAAGAAACAAAGGTACTGAAGAGTCGTGGATGAAAATGCAATTTACAATCTAACTTGGAGTGCATATCATATACCAAACATATTTTAAACGAATTATCGACGTCTAACATTTATAATGTTCAATAACAAGATATTATCGTGCCCCGTGAGTCGGCAGTGTTCATAATATTGTCGCTATCAAATATCAAGTGTAAAAGCGTGACGCACACTGAACTGTAACTGTATTTAGAGACTGATATTTATGTGAAAAAAACAATGTTTGCCCAGTTTTTTCATAAACACGAGTTTCCGAACAATTTAATAATAAATAATTGATAAATTTTCACCAAAAATGCAGAATCTCTGTTAAATCAATTTGTCATTGAAATATCACCTTTCCAATGCCATAGAACATGCGTGCAAGGTAATCGAGAAAGCTTGTTCACATTAGAAATAATAGTATTCGTGAACAATAGACTTAGTACAAAGGGTTGTAATATTATTTTACCAAAGATCTAAACTTGCTTGATTTTAATATTTATTACACAGTATTAACACGAAGCGAGAAGATTTATCCTTGAGGTTTCGTGCGCATTTATTCTAGAATAGATATTATAATAAATGTAAGGCTGATATTTTCATTTAAAATTTCATTAGACATTACGGACAGACATAAAACAAAATTCAAGCATTCACAAAAAATATTTCCACCCAATTCGTAGGAAAATAAACATTTGGTAAATTTGTAAGAAATTTGCAAAAAAAAACTTTGTTTCGCCAAATAAGATCATATAAACTGTACATAGTGAATGCTGAGTGTAACTTTGTATGTCTCTTTACCATTCCACTACACAGATGTAAAATGGAAATCAAAGTTGACTCTAAGTTTTGAAAATGATTGAACACTTTTTGCTTTTATTCAGTTTTTATTTCTATCGCTTTCCATTAACAAAGTGAGTGTAAAAGTGTGATCAAAAGAAAATAATAAAACATAATTAGCGTATACTTGATAATTTATCAATAATAATAATAACTATACATAATCCGTATATTTAAGGGTGTGTGTTACATTGTAAAGTAAAATACGAATTTTAATAGACAGTTCATTTTGGTGATCGAACGGATACAATAAATATCATCTATATCGACGTGGATTTTATAACACAGATAAGAAGCATTGTACATCGTATTATAGGATGATTGACGTAAAGAAATCGAGTTCTCCATCACCCTCAATTGCTTGCTTAATTCTTGTTTTTTTTTAACTTCGATTTTTAGTTGATTTTCTTCGTTTTTACTAGTGAGTGCATTCATCGAACACTATGTATACAATATGAATTCATTGATTAATGAATTGGTTTATCTGTCACTTCGTTCAACAATAATTAAAAACTATTCGATGCTGAAACGTTGCACGACGTCTTTTTTGCGCTTTCCATCGAACCGTTTAGGCCTCAGCATTGAAGCGTTGTACAATTTTTCGTTTTTTTTTTTTGGCAGATGTGAGTAGTTTGAACGGAGGAAAATATGATTAAAATCGATTCATATCAGCTAATGACACGTTTCGTTCCTATTTTATAGCGTGACTCTCCGAATCTTCGCTCATATGAAATTCTATCTGTACAAAACGAAACAATAAATCGCCTATTCCTGAAAAAATTAAAATCGCTTTTTATTTTTCTCTGAGTATTGGGAATTTGTGCTACTCAAACATTTTTCACTCTTTTCTTCTTTCTTCGATCTTGCCATCGTCAACATCCAATTTTTTTATCCAGTTGACTGCGACGTTTGCAACCTTCTTTCCTTCTCGTTCTATATTTTGCACGTTCTCATATAAAAAATAGATCGTCGTCACTCTTTTCCCAAATCTTAATACGTGCTAAAAAATGTTTCATAGCATTAAATATCATTCAAAAGCAACGGACGATTTAAGCGAAATATTTACCCGAATAAGTCCGCGCGATACTCTCTTGAAAATTTATCTCTCTACGCAGAAAACTTCTCATTATCTTGCAACACCACAGCGATTTATTTTTGACAATACCTGCGTTAATAATGAACGAGAAACTTTTTAATTCAGCGTTACTGATGAAAATCATCGTATTTGGGGTCTACAATTAAAAAATGGAATTCATTTTTAAGCGTTCATCTAACTTGGCGATAATTGATTTTTTCGATTTATACAAATTTTCTTTTGCACTTTTGATCGAATTTATAAGTTTGTACCCGCGTATATTTGAGCTACGAAACGAAATTTTTTCAGTTAGAAAAGGTTTTTGAATTTTCATTGATGTCTCGTTAGAATTTGTATCGTTGAATTTTTTTAAAGATGAAAATAGAGGTAATCAATTCCAATGTTCACTTATTCAAATGATTCCAAGACAAATTTCCTTTTTTCGGTCGCTATCAACCATACCAACTCCAACAAGACCGACTAACAAGCCTCTTAGAATCGTTTCCTAAAAAATTCGAGTATTCTGCACACGCAGTACAATGTCTATGTGTATACGACCTATCGAAAAATTACGGATTACATTTATAATGAATTATAAAAAGTGTAGCATCGCGTTATTTAATTTTGTTGAAGTTTTCATCATTGGAAAGCAACCGAACATGTTTTTCCTCACTTATTAAGGAACGAATGTATATCTTTGAAAAAAAAAACAAAGTTCAAAAAAAAGTGGGAATCATTTAATCACCATAAAAAATTACTTTTTATTCTCAAAATAATTCTTTGTTTTCCAGCGATGTAAATTTCAACATCACGTTCATGAGGAATCGATTCGAGAGAAAATTACGTGTCTGAGAGTTCTTGATAACGAGCGTACATCATTTTTTTAACGCAGTCCTTGTACGTGTCGCCCGGGAGAGCGCTGTATGAGGACGATTTTGCTCCGAGGCCTGCCGTGGAAACACGTCTTTCGGCCTCGATGATGCTCGTCCTTCCCTGATTGCTCTTGCCCAAGCCCATTCCCTCGCTCCATCCCATTTTCTGCAGCAATTTGTTTCCGACGTTGTCCGATCCGATCGCAGCTCTCGGTTCTTCATAACTTGGAACTTCATCAACTCTCGTCTTCAAATATTTCTCTTTCAATTTGTTCGGCTGCGGAGGTTCGGGTTCACCGTACTTCGCTCTTCTTTCCTTTGCCCGATCGCGGTACTTGTTGTTTCTTTGCTGAGGGTCGTTCGGATCCAGGCCTCGAACCTGATACCAGTTTTCGAGATTTTGTTTATGTAA
The DNA here is from genome assembly GCA_030522605.1 of Cremastinae sp. B BG-2022a. Classification (NCBI taxonomy): domain Eukaryota; kingdom Metazoa; phylum Arthropoda; class Insecta; order Hymenoptera; family Ichneumonidae; species Cremastinae sp. B BG-2022a. Next base: position 40,581 of record JAPYYX010000088.1, read on the forward strand.
ATCCGACAATTGTTGATGGCGTAGAAGAGCCTCTTTGCTGGGAAATTGACGTTTGCACAACAGACAGGCAAGTTTGCTCCAATCAGTGTGTTGACGATCTTCCTGCTGAACGTCTTCGATTTCTTCCTCTGTGTCGCTCCCACCACCGTAAGCTGCGACCAGACCGTTGCCTGAAGGATCTTCCTCGTCGTGGAAAGCATTAGCCACCGATTTTTTCTCCAAAATCGCGTAACCGGCATCCGCGGCCCCGCTAACTGAACCTTGATGTCCATCGGAGCCAGAATATTCCGAACTCCACGTACTTTTCGCGTTTTCTTTTTTCTGGTTCAACGTTTTGGCCCAACGTTCCATGTCTTTGGCTATTTTCTTAGCTACTTTCACTTTATCCTGTTTGCTGTCCTTCTTTTTGCTCTCGTCTTCTTTTGAAGGATCCAAACCAACCGTTGATACCGAAGAATTTGTCTGATTAGCAGTTAGAGCATCTACTGTTGTTGATTGAATTGTGCTCCCAGCGGAGGATATTTGAGCCCCCGCAACATTCGTCTAGAAATTTTATAATTCAATAAGAAATGTTATTTGAAAAAAAAGATAATTATTCAAGTTTTTTCTATAGTTAGAGAATTAGAGAATAAAAAACGTTAAAAGTTCAAATTCTCACCTTTGCTGGTTGGTATGATAATGATTCAGCATCCCAATAGAGAAACTGTTGTGTATGACTGTTGTAGTAGTACTGAGAATTGGGATCGTAATAAAGCCCGGTACTTGGATCGTAATAGTAACCAGATGGTTCATCGTAGTGATACGTGCTAACATCCGGGACAGCTGCGAAAAAAATCAGTTGAAAATTTACAAGAAATCAAAGACATATGTACGTGAAAACTGATATAATCTTTTGCAATTCTTGCTGAAATGTTTGTAAGCTTTAAAAGAGACAGACAGAAGAAACAACAGAAATTTTTTTAATAAATTGAGAATACTCACAGTAAACTTTGCCATCACTGGCGTGAGCTGGAACTCTGCCACTAGCTAAAGTCGTGCTGCTAGGTGCCGTGGGAGTCGGTCGCCCTTTCATTTCCTCAGCATCCCCAAGTTTTCGCGAAGCTTGAAGTTGTTGAATAGCGGATTGCGCAACAGCAGCCGCAGCGTTAACCCTATCGGTTTGACTCAATGATGGCAATGTTATGGCGGATCCTTGCATTATTTGATTCTGGTAATACTGCGTGTAATATTGCAAATAATGAGCCTTCTGAGCTGGTGTTTTCGCGTACAGATTTGCACTGTATTCAGCCAACTGAGCAACGTCGTCGAGCGTATAACGCTCCGACTGATTTTCGTTTCCTTTCCACCCAGCGGAATTATTGATCTGGTGAAGTTTGCAGTAAGTTATCTCAACTTTACGTCCGTCAACAGAAAGACCTTGCTTCGTCAGAGCCGTGTGAAGGTACATCGCGTCGACAACGTTTCCCATTTCTAGATAACAAACACCTCGCGAGGTGTTCGTAAGGGAATCGCGACCGATTCGAATGCTGCGAATCGGCATTGACGATGAATTTTTCATGGCCTGAAGCACAGAATCTTCCGTCGTAAGGACGTCCAATCCACGAAGGAGAACCGTGTTTGTCGGGTGAGGACTTATTTCGTCACTTCCCTCACCACCCTCTTCGCTCTCAGCTCGGGATGCTGAACACTTGAAGCAAGTCTCACGTCGCTTGAAATTGTGTGCGCCACACTGGAAAAAAAAATATTTTAGAAATTCTGAGGAAAATGGAACGAAAATGTAAAATACAATGATACTCGTGAATTACAAGCAAGGCAACAATTTTGTAAATACAAACCTTGACGCAGTGCCAATCCTGAGTATTCTTTGCAGGTGGCTTATCGACATGGCAATCCTTGGGTATGCTGTATTGCATAAGGGCTCGATATTGGTCCTGTAGCATCAGTACACCCTGAAACAGAGAATTTCAGTGTTATCCCGTCCAGTATCTTCCCAAGAGCCTCCCAGTAACGTTTCTTTTTTTCTGATTTTCTTTCCTCAAAATCTCTGCCTCTTGCTGATGAAATAAAAACTGACATAGACGAATATTCTCTACTTCCACTTGATCTTGTCTCATTCTGCATATCGAGAAAGCTTCGTCTTGTCTTCGAGAACTTTCTCATTCTCTGAGAATTTTCTCATTCCCAATTCTAACTCGAAAAAAAAAATAAACAAAAAAATATCAGAGATGAAAATTGAGACTCGGATATCGGAGCTTTCTCTCGCAAGACGTGAAGACAAGAAAAAAGTGTCTGGCGACCGGCACAAAAGGGAAAATCGAAAATTGAGTATCCAGTAAAATCACGACTTGAATTCGAAGGGCTGACGAGGCGGATGATTGGAAGTGATATCGGTGGAAACAAAAATCATCCTAAATGATAAAAATAGTTGGAAATATTGATGAGTAGCCTTTTTTCGTGTCAGGTGCAAGCCTCTTTTCGCTCAGCCCTTGGCCACGAGAGAGTAGTGGGGGGAGAAGAGTGTGTCTGTCGAACGGGCTGAGTTTTACCCCCGTGAGTTTAGCCCGGTTTTAAAAATCCACTGCTGTTCGTTATCATGGCTTGAACTTCTTTCTACCTGTTTCATCTCCATCCACCGTGCGGCCTCCTGAGTCGCGTTAAACTCGACGAATGCAAAACCTCGCGAAGCACCTATACAGAGCAAATACACACAGATCGAGCGTTAATCCACGTTTATTGCCTCGTTTTCTCTACTTCTGAGAGGGCAGGCAATCACAGCACCCAACCATTGACAGACCAACTTTCACAAACGAGGATCACGGCTTTTCTCTCTTTATCATCTTCTCCTTCCATCGCCTTTTCCTCTCTTTTGTTACATTTTCCACCTTTATAGCCAGACAATTTGGGCAATTTTGAAGGAAAACTCACTTTGATGTATTTCATTAAGGACGTTGTATCGCAAAGTTTTGTATATACTATTCAATGAAACTTTAACGAATTGAGATTTCGATATCATAGCTTGTTTTATAAAGTTAAGAAATACTTCAGTGAATTGGAAATGTAGATAATTTTCTGATTTTCAGGTTTATTGTCCATACTTGGTTTTTTATTAATTCAAATACTTTTAAGTGCTGCATGTTATCACAATACCTGTACATCAATGTGAAAAGGTGATACAAAGAGAACCTCAAAATCAGAAAATTAACCCAATATTTAATCTATTTTTCTCGAATCTGCAATATTGAAGCCAGAATTGATTTTTTTTATATGAAATTAATTTTCCATGAAGTAACAACAATAATTTTTAAATCAAATTGAACACTTTGCGATTGTGCATACGTAATATTTGTGAATTTTTCTTTTTTAAATCTGGCGATTCAACGTTCTTAAAAAGCATGGAAGATTCTTTTTTCTTAAAAAAATTCTCGATTGTGTGTTGTGTGTGAATCCTCCAAAAAACGTACTCCTTTGTCCCGCGCTCCTCGTTTCCAACTTACCTTGAGCGCCCAGTCGTAGAGCAATTTGGTCTCGTGGTTGTGTAACGTTTTCTTTTTTTTTTATCGATACTTCAGCGAGCAATGTTCGAAATGGTAGTGTTAATCGAATAAAAAAATAATTACAGATAAAAAGAAATTGAAAAAAAATGCTCTTTAAACAATCGGTGTTGTGAATGGGGGAGACGCAGAGCGGAGAAAATTCCGAACCGACGCAAATCGTTCGGTTTTCTTGGTCATTGTTGTTAACTTGAACGATAGTTACCTGTGTCTTTTTTTCGTATCAGCCGGATGTCCTTGGGCATTAGACCGCAGTTGAGGATGTCTTGCCGCACCTGGGATATACGGACATCATCAATATTATGAAATCGAGCTGGATATTGTCTACCCAAAAGAGTTAGGGTGAAAAAATTATCTTCGAAAGCAAAAAAATGTTTTGTTTTTTTCGCCGTCCTCCAACGATGCGAATTTCAACGATATGGCCAACCTACGTCGTTCTCAGTAATGTGTTGAGCCAGTCCTCGAATCATGATCGTGTTGTTCGGCGACTGAGACTTGTAATGGACGCCCTCCATCGAGGATCCGTAACTCCGTCCATGCTCGTGGTCAAAGTCGATACTCTCGCGACTGTGATCGTCGTCCCGATCGCGATCGCGATCCTCTCGCTTTCCTCGTCGATCTCTGTCGCGATCACGATCTCGATCGCGCCTGCGTTCTCTCTCTCTATCGCGGTCTCTGTCGCGATCTCGGTCTCGCTCGCGCTCCGAGGAATCTCGCTCGCATCCGCGGCGACTGTAACGATCCTCGCGGTCGCGATAATAGCGGTCGTCGCGACTTCTGTCACGCCGATCGCGAGATCGATCTCGTTCTCGATCCCTATCTCTGTCTCGTCCTCTATGATTCCTATACTCCGGGCTGCGATGCTCTCTCTCGCGGTGATCGTTTTCTCGATGCTCCGAATACTCGGGTGACCTGCTGCTTCGGTAGTCGTTCCGATAATCCACGTAATCGCTATGAGACGTTCGACGCTCAGGCCCGTAGCCTGGCTCCCAAGGATCTATGCCGCTGTACATCTTTCTCAGATCATCAGATTTCTGAAATTTAAACACAAAAACGGAAATTTTAACTTCTTCAATGATAAATAATCAATTGTTCATATTTTAAAAAAATTAAAAAACTATTTCTTTCTTCAACTTCTGCACCTTGATTATTATCTACCAAGAAGCCTTGAATAAAAATTGTTTTCAATTGTTAATTATATTGTCAAGTTTGGTAAAAAATGTTAATAAGCACAAGCGACAATTAAGTTTGATAAGAATTTACGATAAAATGGACCTTGAAAAAATTTTCCACTTTTTTGAGTATGTTCAGCACTATTTTTTACTTTTCTTTTTGTCATGAAAAAAATGACAATATCAACAGTTTTATGAATTTTTAATTTTGGCATAAATCACATCCAACAAATACCAAGCATTCTTTAGATGCATGCAATGGATGAAAGAAGTGCAAACAAAATTTTTGGAGTGTAACAAAACAAATTATTCTGTGTGGATTCGATCGTATATATTGTGACGAGATGACACTGAAATGACGACCTCAGGTATGAATAATTTTCATTGAATAATTCATGTGATCAGCATTCAATTTGTTTCATGAATGAAGAGAAAAAGTGAATAATCGTATCAATGGAATGAGAAGTATATGTGGTAATAAAACAAAGAAAAGTTAGAAAAACAATAGTTATCAATCATACATAGCTTTACTATTTAAAAAAATCTGTCAATAAATGCAAAATGTAATCAACTTTCTTACGAGTTTTAAATAAAATGGAGCACGAATGAATATTTTACTATCTTATGGTAGATGAATTGTGATACTATTAATTTTCACATATTTTTCAATGTAAAGTTAATAACAAAATCGACAAGCTTTCGAAAATTTAATCTGTGGACGAGCCACGTTGAACAAATCGCGTATACAATACTCTTCACGCGTATGTAAGTAGGGGAAAAGGGCAGAAGCGTATTATTTCGGAGTAATTGTGATGACGATGAGACGCCAACATCCGACGTCGTGATGGAAAAATTCGGAACACACGCAAATATCTTTAGTAGATGAAAAAAAAAACTAATTTTTCATAGTAGAGAATAAACGGTGCATAATAATGATAATAAAAGTACCGAAGACAACAATTATTCGGGTATTTTTTGTGTAATGATACGTGCAACGATTTTCTGGCGTTCTCGTATGAGTTTTACCTCGTGGGGTTTTCCTTGATCGCCTGCAAAAACTGTCGATGCGACGAACTTTTTCACTATCGGGCTTGCAGGTATCGAATTTGTTTTCTTATCTGTCAATTTTCGAATATTCGTTGAGGTATGTAAATATCTGAAAATTTGAGTGTTTTACTCTAATGGAAAATACGCACAATGGCGTGGTTACTGGTTATGGCCGAATCGTTCGTTCCAGCCCGTTCTTTCAGTTTTCGACGGAGAACTATGCGCGCAGAAATCGTGAGGTTTCTCTTCTCTTTACTAGTGTTCGTAATGAAGTTAGCGACGAATTTCGATTATCGATACCACCACTAGCGGCAATATTTCGAACTAAAATGAAACTGCGCCAGAAATTCGAATTTGAATTTTATTTTTCCAAACGCAAATCTTTCCGTTTATTAATTAATAATTATAATAGCAATATTTCTAACTAAAACAGATAAATAAACGACAAATATTAATACGAGTTGTTTTTTGAAAAATTAGTTTTTCTTTATTTGTTGTTCTCTTACGATTGTACGCGATTTATTGTCAAAAATTCACAATCTAATTGCTTCGTTCTTCCGATCTTTCAAGATACGATTCCATAAAAGAATATTCAGATGTCGGTGATACTTCTGTAACCAAGATGTCTTCCATTGGCATTCTTTCAAACTTGTAGATTGTTTTGTCACAATCGTTCACAACCATTCGGGAAACAAAAGTTAAAAATTCTTGACAGAAGCTTATGCAACATTTGGGATCCCAATAAGCCTACAAAAAAAGAGAATACAATTAAATTTTGAGGAAGTAACATTTTTGTTTTTCTTGCAGGATAAACATTACCTTAGATTTATTTATTATATCAGAAAGATCGAAATTTTCCAAATTTCGTACAATCCCAGAGTCGTCTCTAAATCCACATAGAATTTTTTCAACTCCAACCAGGTAGCTTTGAGCCCACCATTTTAAAAGCTTGAATTTATGAAAGTTTCTCTCTTGTCCACTATGCTCGATCTTACGGGACGTTTTCAATTCAACAAATTTAAGATTTTTTATTGGTAATGGATCTTTCAGAGCTTTTTCAGAACAAACGCCGTCCATTTCAGCCCCATATAAAATTTTGTGAGCTCCTATTTGTCTTTCAAACATGCAACAAAATTCCTCATTCAGGTCAACTGGTTGGGATGGATTTGGTGGCTCCTTTGGAGAATCTGGAGTAATGCATCATAAATTATTCGATAAATATAAAAAATATTGAAATCGGATTGTAAAAAATAATGCAACGTTTTTGTACCTGAGAGAATATATTTTTCAAATTTAAATCCCCAATTCCTAAATTTGAAATCTGCATCTGATGCATCTGCTTCTTTTTCCTTTTTGAATGCACACAAATAAATTGTTCCTTTCCATTTAGCTGCACATATGACCCATGGGTCTCGAGGTAGATATTGTGTACACAAGAGCAATGTTAGTAAGCCACGAAAGCAGACAAAATCCGGTCTAATCCTGAAACATATTAGCAGAACATTTTTATTTTTTTGTTTTTCTTAAATATTGCAATAAATTATTATTTTATAAAATTCATACCATTTTTTTGTTTCAGGCGGGGCTTGAACTTTAGAATAATTTAATTGAATCCACTTCAACAAATGACTGATTTTTTCATCATCTGCTGATGGCAATTTTGCACAAGCTTTCTCTATTCCGTCATTCAGATCAAATTTGATGTTTTCCTCTTTAGGGGGATTGTAATAAGCTAATTGTGAAGAATTTGGTAAATAAGTTCTATTTTTATCAAGACTGAAGTATCCAATTAATTTGGGAACAGATGCGAATCCGGGTTTGGAATGCCAAGATTGATACATTACTCGAAAACTTTTTTCATTACGATGATCTTTTCGTTCATAAGGATGATACCTCCGATTACTAGACATTTTGCAATCGCGAAAGAAATATTGAAATCAACTCATATATGTCCACGTGCGCATTACGTAAGTCTTTATTTATATTTATTTATAATTTATAGGTTATCACATACAATTTTGGAGCCATTTCTTAGTGCATTTCACAGTTCACTAATAAAAAAAATTTTTGATATTTTAAAATAATTACAATATTAAAATAGTAAACAAATATATAATTGAGAATTTGTAATTATGAATGATAAAATGAAAATTGTAAACAGAGAGAACGTCAGAGAGGTTATCTTAGTTCCAGCGACGACAGATCGACTTGTGTCATTTGTCATTTCGGTCTGGAAGCTGGAACGTGAGGCATGTGATTCCGACCGCTAATTTTCAACTAAAGTGAAAGAAAAAACTACAAAATGACGACTCGTGAAATACTGACATTACAGCTTGGTCATTATTCGAATTATGTTGGAACTCATTGGTGGAATCTCCAGGTATATAAATTATTACATATTTACATGCTTACAATTTTGCCAACATAACCTATATCTATCGACGTTTATGTGATAACAAATACAATATCTAATTGCAGGAAACGAATTTTTCGTACGATCCTAATAATCCATCAGAGATAAATAATGACGTTCTTTATCGAGAAGGGGAATCGCCGAGGGTAGGAATATACATATAGTTTTGATTGTAAACTATTCAACGAAATTCATAAATTTCGTGTTTATACTCATGTTTTTTTGTAAAAATATGAAAAACATGTATTTTCTTTAATTGCTTAAAAATTACAGTATTCTTACAGAAAGAAGTTACATACACACCAAGATTATTGGTTGTTGACCTGAAAGGGACATTGAGCCACTTGAACATTCATGGAACTCTGTATCAGGATGCAAATTCAGACACGAATGAACAACTCTGGTACGATGATAAAATTGAGATCACTGAAGAAGAACCTCCTTCAAAGAGTTCTTTTCTGCGCAAGCTTGAAGAAAATAGCGATGGAGTTGAATCAGTGAATTTGGAAAATGAAATAAACAGCTGGGCTGACTATCTCGTACCCAGATTTCATCCTAGAACGATAAACATTGTAAACGAATACGAACACAAATCTGAAAATCAGCCATTCGATGTCTTCAATTATGGCCTCAATTTGTGGAAAACTGCAGAATTTTCAGATGATTTTGCAGACCGTATTCGAATGTATGTTGAAGAATGCGATTTGATGCAAGGATTTCAGATTCTAATGGATTCTCAGGATGGTTTTTCTGGCTTAGGATCAGGCTGCTTGCAACATCTACGGGACGAATATGGAAAAAGTATTCTAGCATTCCCAGTTATTGATGGAAAAATCGACAATTCAGCTAAAGATTTGATCAGAGCTGTAAACACAGCTCTATGCTGGCAAGAACTTCACGAACATTCGTCTCTGTTTAGTCCACTGAGCTGTATGGAGGAAGCTTGGCCGAAAGAGAAAAACACGTTACATGAGATGAAAGAGCGAGAATTCAAAAATCTTGTTTATGAACTAGATAAAAAGTATCACAGCAGTGCTTTATTGGCGACTGCTCTGGACACAATTACTTTGAGATATCGTTTGAAGGATTACAAATTTTCATCCTTGTCGGATCTATGCGCAGATTTGAATAAATTAGGAAGAAAGGCAGCAGCCACGAGTTTGAGTCTGCCCTTCCCCATGGCACCGAAAAAAGATTTGATCGACGTTCTGGATGAGCTTGAAGGACCTTTGTGGACAAGTTTGACTCCGAATTGCGACATTCCTGAGGACAAGCAAATGCAGAGCATTGCACTTCGCGGGGTGTCTGAAGAACGCTTGAAAAGACCCTTAGCCGAAGCTAAGAGACAAATGTCTCTACCAGCTTATAAATGTTCCAGTGTTCACGAAATGATGACTATGTTCTTGGCCTACAAATGCTACGCTTCAGCCACTTATGTCATAAACGCGACTGCACCCTTGAGAATTGCAGAGCCTTATCCAAGTATTTTCGATAACAACGTCCATGAAAACGGAGACATTGCTGGCTGGCCAGTTGGTGACAGTAAGTTAACGTTAATTAACGAAAAAAAATTATTTCACAGTAATTTTGTCATATTATTTTTAATTATGCAAATTCTCTTCATTGCCAACAGAAGTAAAGTCAGTTCCGGTACTAGCCGGTCTACACAGTGGCAACAGCTTGTCCAATTTGTTCGAGTCTCTTCATAAACAAGCGTCAAGAGTAAAGAACATCAAACGATTTCACGCTTTTGGCGAAGCTGGTCTGGAACAGGATGATTTCAAGGAGTGTCTGGACCATCTACTCGACAGCAAGGAAGCTTTTGAAGATCATTTCGTTTGATTATGAAATAAGTTTGGAGAAAAAAATGATCAAAAATCTAATAAAATATTGAGATTATGATTTTTTCAATTGTTGTAAAAATAATTGTGCTCTCCTCGATTTTACAGGTTTTTTTATTTTCTTTCTTCCACATAGAGAAGAATAGGCATTCGAGAGTTTTGTGAGCTGCATAAATGATGCGTATAATCGGGAATGTGCGTGTTTGGAATCTCGCGACGAGGCTGTCGTGATGGAAGAGCGTTCAAAGATCCGAAAGGTGGGCGCGAGTCAGGTGTGGCTCACAACGCGACTATCCGATCTACGAAAGGGGATGGATTCTTCGATTCGATCAATTAACTGATTACTTCGAGTCAGTTCAAGCCATCCTCGCCTTTTTCCGTACAAAGTCAATTACGCGAGCCCACGCAGAATTTTATTCGAATTTTACCAATTAAGGGAAACGTCGGTGCTGAATATTCAATTGACTATTCTTTTTCCAATTTCATAGTGTTCTTCATTATATGCTTCAAATCATTGACAATTTATTAATTTTCAATCATTTAAAACATTGCGAGAAGAATCGCGAGATTAGTATTCAACTCAACCTGAAGGACATTTAGAAACAAAAAATTGAATGATTTTTGAAAATACTTGAAAAATAATTCATAATAATATTCTATAATTAAAAATCACACTGTGATTTGAAACAAACTTGATAAAAACGCCTGGTTTTTTTATTTGATTTAAATATTCCTGTCGAATATGACATTAATTTCTACATTTCCATGAAAAATATTTAGAGGACAGTAATCTATTCTCGGCGTATTTTATTTTTCATTTCGTTCGAAGTTATAACATGCATTGAAAATTTGAAAAATCTTATCCCTTAATGTATGTGACAGATAATCTTTTCTTTTCCCTTTTTATAAAATCAAGTTTAATCTGTTGGGCTCGTGCCTCGTTATTTTGTCATTGGCGAGGTGAGCGTAATTTAGAGTTTAAAGTCCCACGCACCGTTCCACCTGTATGACCCGGAGGTATAATCGTTTGTTCAACTTGCGAGCAATCGTCATATTATAATTCGTCTGAGTGAATCCGGGCATCGAACGTATAACTGGAAATGGGAGCGCCCAGGCGCACCCCACGGTTATTAGAAACTATTTTGTATCGAACATGGCGCTGCTCACCTCGGAAATATACTTCAAAAATGTTTGCTATTCGTGTCGAAGCGTCCATACAAGAGACACGCGAAACAATTTCGAGCTGCTCACTTTTTCGCGAATTTTTCAGTCTCCGGGAGGGTGATCAAATCAAATTTAAAAAAAAATGGGCAACAAAATAGCGATTTTTTCTGAAGAGCAGTTGGAAGATTATCAAGATTGCACTTTTTTTACCAGAAAAGAAATTTTGAGGTGAGTCTGTTATGATACTTGTGTCGTGAGCAAGATTTGGTCTCTCTTTGAATTTTTTTTTATTTCTATTGCATAGACATTTAATGAATATTTAAATCTAATCAGACTCGTTTAACAGATTTAGAATTCATTTTAAAAATTCATTCTTATTTGTAAATAAATTACAAGGAATTTGACATTTATTAATCATAAGACAGATAAATACTTAATTTATTTAACATTGATTTAAAAATGTTATTTAGTAAAAGTTTGCTTTTTTTAGATAAAAATAAGTAATTTTTTTAAGGATTGTATTTCCAATTCCTCTTCAAATTAATTAAATGGCTTTAAAATGTTAAATGGTTATCTCAATTTTATATTACTGATACTATGTGGCATTGTAATATAAAAAACAATGGGCCATATTTTATGAAAGCGAAAAATTTCTCATAAAAGAAAATTTTTAACGATCCATTTACGAGAAAAAATTGTTCCCTTGTCATAAGATTTTCACAACGATTCAAAAAACCTTTCACTACTAAATAACAGCAGTTTTACCAATGGGAATATTATTTTTCGTTTCCGTATAATTTTTCCATGTGAATTTTCGTTTTCTCTTACCATCATTATTTTAAAAACGAATTGCTCGAACAATCCTTTTTGTAGCCTTCGTTTTTTTATTAATAAATAAACATTTTTTGATATAATTAATTTTTTGACACATTGAAAAAAACGTGCCAAAATTTAAACAATTTAAAAATTTTCAAAACATAATGAAAATCCATTCTTAAATATTTTGCTTACCTTATTTATTAAATCTTGTTAATAATATCTTAAGGATTTTTAAACGTTTTCGTGAGATGGGAGATCCAGGAATGGTACCGAGAAGCATGACACCTCAGCAAGCCTCGAATCTTCGATTGCCATCGTCTTATCTGGCTCGGATCCCAGAACTCAAGGTATTGCAAATTTTTCAATAATTAAATTTCTAAATAATTTTTGCAATTTTTTAAAATAGAAATAAAAAATTATTTATTTGATAATTATTTTATTTTGTTATTTGATTTATTATTATTATTATTTTAAATTATTATTTAATAATAATTTTCTTTTTTGATAATTTCAGGAAAATCCGTTTAGGGAACGGATCGCTGAAGTTTTTACAAACACGGAATTGAGAGGTGATAACGCAGAGCCGAGCATTTGCTTCGAAGAGTTTCTGGAGATGATGTCCGTATTTTCCGAGCATGCACCTCGGGACCTGAAGGTCTTCTATGCATTTAGAATTTACGGTGAGAAGAGACACAATTAGCATTAATTTCGAGGCAAAGAAGAAATACGATCGCTGAATCTCCATGCTTGGACGTCGCTCGATTATTTATCGTTACAATGTGGGAGTACCGAGTCACTAATTCACAAATTACGATAATTACGTTCCGTAACCCCGGTACACTTCGCTTGTCTCGAATTTACCAAGAAAACCACAGAGCGATTAACTAAATGAGGCGTCTCTCAATTACCTACGAATCGTCCAGTCATCATTTATAATGAGAATTTTGCCAATCATAGAAACGCTTGACGATACGAGAGATCACTTTTTTCCCCTCTCGAACAGTGAATTCCGATCTCTTCGGTAAGAGTCACCAGTCATGTCGAGAAAAATGATTCGATTTTACTTTATATCGAGTTGTGCCTCGTTTTGAATTTTTAAGAGACTTTGCATAAAGTGATCGAGAAATCAGAGTATATTTTACGACACAAAATAGTAAAGGATGTTGCAATATTTTCTTACGTGAAAAAGATTTTATACTGCCACAAAGAAAATTCTGAATTAAAAATAACAAAATGATCAAACATTTTATTTTTTATTGCATAGATCGAAAAAATATTTAGTAGAGAATTTTTTAGTAATGAACAAATTTATTAAGAAACATAAATATATAAAACTGAAAAGATTTTTTTGAATTAAAATTTGAAAAATTATGAAAATGTTTTAAGAAAATATTTATGTTATAGATTTCGACGAGGACGGTCTCCTGGGGACAGCGGATCTTGAGAAAGCTTGTCGTCAGTTGGTCCAATCTGGCCTCGCCGCGGACGAGATATCGACGATATGCCGAAAAGTTTTGGAAGAGAGCGACATCGACGGAGACGGTGCTCTCTCCTATCTCGAGTTCGAGCACGTCGTCACAAGAGCTTCCGACTTCCTCTCGACCTTCCACATCCGGATATAAATCATCAGAAAAAAATGTCCAAGCGGTTGAAAGAAAGAACGAAATTTACTCAGGACGAGATGGATTAATTTTTAGCGAAAAGGAAAAGATAAGAGCGTGGAAAAAGTAGTGAAAAAAATTTAAACGTTACTTCTTTCATACGTGTACCAAGACTCGAGTGGAATATCGACGATGATCGTGATCGTGTATGTGAATACGTGAATACATTGAGCACTCGCAAACGTTGAGAAAGTTTCAATTGTACAGGTAGATTCAAAAGTTCTTTTTTTTAAAGAGAGGAGGCGAAAAGTGATAAAAAGTTAATATTGCCCAGGATAATTTATGTATATGCTACATATAGGAAATTAGTAATCGATTTATGATCTTAAAAATGATGAGGAAATCTTTTAAGATCGTTGATGAATTTTTTAAGATCACGATAATTTTTAATGTCTCTCTTTTGCCATTTTTCGTCGATTCCTATTTTTTGGTATTGATTCTGTGAGTTTTAAACAGAATGGAAAATGATGTATGGCTGACGAGGATGATGCTTCACAATTGTAAAATTAGTGTGTATTTTATATTTAATTTTAACTTAAAGGAATGGATCTACAGATTGGAATAAATCTTCGATCTTTCAGTTGCGAGTCTCTAGTCAAAAAAAGTCAATATGACTTCAATAATATAAAATCTGTAAGCATTTTCTCTGATGCATGTATTTTACACTTAGCGTTTTCACATCGTCACATTACTCATTAGAGTTGAACTTCATCTTTTCGTAGGATCAAATAATACCAAGAAATAAAATATGACAATTGAACAATCTTAAACTGCAGATACAATTTTTGTCACAGAGATTTTACATTTAAAAATATGAAGTCTAAATTATAAAATGATTTCTCAATAATCCGAAATTATAAATCGTTCTAAATTATAAATGTAAATAATATACTCAAGTCTCACGAATGTGCATTAACATTCATCAACAATTTTTTTTACTTTTCTCAAAAACCTCCATAAAAAATTTCGCTACAAAAATTCCCCAAATATAATTCGATGAAAAAAAATAGAAAAATTAGCGACGAAGAACAGAAATTTGTCAAACTAACATATTAGATCGTTTTTCCAGCTAACCGGTAAGGCTCGAGCTCTTCGAGGTATATCTGAGTCGTCGAAGAAACAAAATCGTGATGATCCCAGGACCTCGGAGGTAATTTTCTTCCGCGTTTGCAGCATGCTAGACCGAAGGAGGCCACGACCCTCGGCTCCTCTTTTCCGTACATTCGAGCAGTAATGCGGGTAAAGCGAACCGAGGAAAAAGGGAATTCTCTCAGATAGTCTTCAAGCAACATATCATTTCTTTTTTTCACCACGATATACATTTACGATTTGACAAGATCATGTACTAACGAGTTCGAGAAAAACGATCATTCGATGATTCGAAACTTTTCGATTCGTGAAACGATCGATGACGATCGATCACTCCTGACTCATCAGAGCTCTTGTTCGGAGGATCGAAACGAGCGATTGCGTCAAGAATTTAGAATATCTATCACGTCGAATCTATCCAGATCAGACTCTGATAAAAATTTTCACGTCTCGATGTAACGTCGACGAATTCGATACTCGATATTAAACATGTGCAGAATTAACATGTGAGAGGATCAACTGTAGCGAGGCTCGCGGTAGGTACGAAAGAGTCGATGTAGCTCGAGAGCCCTCTTCTCGGGACCAAGGCCATCCGGTCACTTCTCTCGGTAGTGTGAGTCCCCCTCAGGCCCCCTCAGGCTGCCCACCCCCAGCCTCGCGCTGCCGTATCACGTAGGCCCACTCTCTCGCCACCCCCTTCCATCTTCTTGTTCTTCATCTTCTTATTCTTCCTCTTCTTATTCTTCTTCTCCTCCTTCTTCTTCTTCTTCGTCTTCTCTTCTTTCTTTTTCTCCTCTTTCTCTTTTTCACGGTCCCTGCTGACTTGTTCGCCTGGTCTCTCGCTGACCCCTGTGGCGATCGTGCCTCTTAGCCAACCGTTTCTTCACTCCTTTTTTTTCTTCCTCGTCTTCTTCTTCTTTCTCATTTTCTTCTCTCTAGTCGACTTTTTATTCAACTTCTTTTTCTACTCTTTCTTCCTCATCTCCTTCGTTTTACTTCTTCTTTTGTGGAGTTTTGATTTTTCTTCTTCTTTCTCGTCTTCTCGTTCTTCTTCTTCTTCTTCTTCTCATCGTTTCATCCTCATCGCCAATTTCTTCGTCCTGTCCCCGTGGTCCAGCTCCTCGCTCGACGTTCCCTCTCGGACCAGACTTTCAGGACGGGCTCCCGGCAACTTTTCCGTCTCGACCAGTCTCGAATTCTTTCGATCCTCTCGGCCTCATCGAGTTTTAAGATCAACGGGAGTAATCGTACATCAGGTTTATGCGAGATTCGTAATCCAAAACTTTATTAAACAAGCTGAAAATCCGACTTGAAAAGTTTTTTTTTTAATTCGAGGACCATAAAAAATGTCAGCGAAATCTCTGAAACTATGAAAATAAAATGGGAGATCGTCATCGCGAGATAAGAAATGAAAAAGGAGGAAATTATTCGTACAGAAGAGACGAAAGACTATTTTATTAGTGAGGAAAAGTTTGCGATGAGAGAAGACGAAGAGCAGAAACAAAGAGAGAGAGAAAGAGAGAGATAGAGCAAGAGAGAGATAATAAAGAGTCATGGCGAGAGGGTGGATGCTGTCTCGGAAGGTGAACGAGCAACATTCGAAGAAGTAGGAGGACGGATTTTCAAGCCGAGTTGTTTAACGGTCGAGCGTGGGCGACGACGAGATGAGAGGGTTCTTCTTGCGAGCTCGGCACAAGCCTGCCTTCTTGGCCTGGCGAAAGAGAGGAAATTCAAACTCTCGAAGCTTCGAGAAGTGCGCGCACACTCGATTCAACGCTACTCTGTTTTTCCGAAGATTTTATTACTCTTCGTATTAGCGAGCTCAAATTTTGCAGTATTTACAAATATAATTACTCATAAATTAAAAAAATAACTATAATGATTAGATTAAAAGCGTTTTCCGAAAACAAAAAATTGGAAAAACTTAAGGAATTAAAAATAAGTACAAAAAAAGTACACCAGAGTTAAAAAACATGATTTCAATAAAAAAATTGTCGATTAAAATAAAAAGAAAATTTTAGATTATTTAGTACACTTTTTTTGATATTTCTCATATTTTTACATTCATTTCGAAAAAAATAATAAAAGACCGTCAATAATTTTCTTTCATAAATTTGATGAATTTTCAATAATTAAAAAGTGTTTAAAAAATACTAATTATTAAAATTATTTATTATGATGCAGTAATCACGTAGAAATTTACAACTTACAAAAATTTATATAAAAATAAATTAATGAGACACTTTACCAATAATTCATGAACTTGATTTATTTTGATAGTTCATTGTAATATTCCGGCATTTTGACTACACCGGAATCGAGTGAGCTCTGAACCCTAATCTTCGTGGTAGCGATGCTCATACGGCTCTTCAAGTTAAAATCATATACTTATTTAACCGGTCAAAGATATATTTTTGCCGGAGAGCGTGCGCAGGCTTTTCATACACACGCGAGCGAGGAGCAGGACCGCTTGTAAGGAAAGAAAAAAAAGAAGAATGAGAAGAAGAAGAAGAAGTCTATATGCGAGGGAGTCCTCTTTTCGTTTCTCTTCTCGGGCTCTCAACCGCGGCGTATACACGTTCCGCGTGAGAGGATTTTTTGCGCTTCGGGTTCCGTCCCACACGACTCCGTGGCCAAATTTACACGCCCTGGAACAATAGTCGAGCAAAAGCGTGTGCGAAATAAATGCTGTAAGAGAGTCTCGTACTATCGCACGGATTGAAGAGATATTTTGTATGCCTTTGCGGAAGAAATGAAGGATCAAAGCGAAATTTGCTCACGGTTTTTGGAGTGTACGTGTCGGAGGAACGCCTTCGAGGCTCGTAGCACGAGACGTTTGAGTAAAAAAAAGGAAGGAACTCGCGTCGAGGAGACACGAAGAGCTTCATGCAAGCGCGCTCTTGAGGAAGAGAAGAAGAATAATGTTTGTTCAACAACACCGGTGAGCGTCGTCCATTCGAGCGATTACTCAAAAATTGTTTTACCCTCCGGACGTGCCTGCAGTCACTGGGGTTCGAGGAGAAAAATCAATCTCGGTCAATATTGTCACAGAAAAGAGGAAAGAAATGAGAGAATAATTATAGAAGTGATGTTGCGATATTTGTAAAAAATCGGTAGAGGGATAAACAAAAATTGTTATTTCAAGAGCGTCGAGTCACGAGAGAGTCGCTCGAGTCGGTACGAAAATCTCTTCTCGTTCGGAAAGCCAGACACGAGACGAAAAATATTTCCAAGACACGCTCCGTGGACGATTTCGTCATCAAGGACGTGCTTCGGCGCGGATTCGATCACGAAGGAAAAAGACACAGATATGTCGAAAGCCAGGTATATGTGTCTCGAAGATTATTTCGGTTCTCGCGCGAGCCACACCGTGAAACTCGTCTCTCTTTCTCTCTGGGCTTATACGAGAGAGAGTTGAAATAACGTGGCAGAGATTGGACGGAGGTCCGTGCTATCGTGTGGTCGAGTGGTCAATCAGGACCAGGTAAAGATAGGGAGAATGACGAGAAGAAGCAGAAGAAGAAGAAGAAGCGGGAAGGGTCGAGAAGGGGATGTGAAGAAACAAATATAGTGGATGCTCAAATATTTTGAGACCTCGGTGCAAAATTGCGAGTGCATCGTATAGTATACGAAGATTTGATACACGAGATTTTTAATTTTACATTTTTTTAAACATGTTCAAAAGTGACATGTACGAAGTAAATATTTGCAAAATTGTTCACTGATTATATGTGGAATCAGAATACTGTTTGTAAGAACATGTACTACATGTTACTCGGCGAGAAATACATGCATTAGATAAATGCAGCTTTTAATTTTTATGAACAACATGTTAAAAAGTCGCACGCATGATGTAAATATTTGCTAAAATATACATGAGTGTATGAAGGAGCAGAACTTACAGCATTTGCGAGGGCGTTAGGATTTTGCGGAAATGATATGTATAAATTATGCGAAACATAACAATTCGTAAACTGAACATGTCCAAATACTATGCTCGAGACATTAAAACTTGAAACCTCAAATACAAAAAATACGCGTTGATGACCGATATGAGAATAACATGTCCGAGACTCGTGAAATACAAAAATTCTGCTGAACATGTCCAAAAGTAAATTCCTTCTGCTTAAAACTGCGAAAATAACATGTACAAAACGTGTATTATTGTATCAAACTCCGCGAAATTTTTTTAAAAAAACATGTGCAAAAGTGACACGCACGTCACAATGTATAAAATTCAAATATTTCCTAATAAAACATGTCCAAAATTAACATGTACGAGAGCAATAAACGCAAAATCGATACGTGCGAGTTTCCACTGTACATGAAATAAAGAGAAGAGAGCGAAAGAGAGAAAGAGAGGGCGGGAGGGAAAAAAATAAGGTTGACAGAAAGAGAGAGGAAAGTATGTACGTGGCGGCGAAGTGATCGGGCAGAGAGTGGTCCGCATGGGGAGGAAAGGTTCCGAGAGGAGTCGGTTGGCCAACGGAATGCGGCTTGACCGGCCGCTCTTCTACATCCCGCGCCTCCTCGGATCTCTCTCGGACCGCCGTTGGCCCTAATGGGTAGGGGCACCGGGAGAAAAAGAAGAAGAAGAAGGAAAAGAGCAGAAGGAGGTGGAGGAGGAGGACAACGACGACGTCGGATTCGAGGGGAAGGGAGCATCGGGGTGCTCGAATATTCTTTCGCTATCTCTCGGACATCTTTTCTCGTCTCTTCTCTCGCCGCCAGCTCTTTCGCTGCTGGGAGAGAACGAGAAGAGATCTCCGCACGGTGAAACGCGCCGGAGAACCGAACGAGCAACCATTTTCAACGCCCTCTATATAACTATACACTCTCCGCTCTGTTCATCTTATACTCTCTCGCGCATACACGTCTACCTATATCGCGACCAAGAAACGCTCTCCAACAGTCTCCTCTCTCTCGAGATGACGCTAACGATGCTCCATATTTAAATTACCTCCGTACTCTGGTTTCCCTTCGATACGCGCATAAATCTTTTGCTTTTGACTAACTTAACTAATCGTCGTTTATTTAAAAAAAATTAGTTTTAAAAATCAAAGAAAAAATTCGTTGATAAAAAAATATCAGAGGGAATCACGTATTTCATGAATAAATTTGAGACTCATGAATCCTATGAACATGTTTTCCACGTATAGAATAACTGTGCGGCCAGTTTTCACGGTAGAGTCAGTTTAAAAAATTTCATATTTATCAGGTCTCAATTTTTTGATGTGGCAGTAATGAGGAATTAAAGTCTTGGATGGTGTAGACATCGAGATGACGTTAAAGATTTTCTATATTTAAATTTTAACTTTATCGTCTGGATTTCCCTGATTTTATGGTTTTATACCAGATTCGGAGCATAAATTCTATATGTACACGTTTTTTACGAATGTAAAAAATAAACGGCAGTTTTCACGGTACAGTCAATTTAAACATTAAAAATTCATCCTATTTCAATTTTTAACGTGATAGGAATGATGAATTAAGGAGCATTTGTTGATAGACATCGAAATTACGTTAACGATGCTCCATATCTAAATTACCTTCATACTCTGGTTTCTCTCACATATACGCGCATAAATCTCTTTCCTTTTACTACTTCAACTCATCGTAATCTATCTAAATAAAAATCGTTTAAAAACAGTAAAGCAAAAAATCGTTTGATATAAAGCGTATATAAATCTTCACAGAGCAAGAACATGTTTTATGATTTCGTACCAGATTTGAGACCCATGGAGACTCTGTGTACACGTTTTTCACGTACAAGATAAATTCTCTGCAGTTTTCACGGTACACTCAAATTCAAAAAATATAATTTTATCTTAATCTTTGCTGTGGTGAGAGCAATTATAAGGAGTCTTGGAGATAAAAACCTCAAACATTTTATGAATTATATAGTTTTCGAAGTTCTTAATAATACATAAGTTTTATAGGGATCTATTTTTTTGTTTATTTAATTTATTATAAGTAAATATTTAAATATGGTACTAAATATTTTAATCAAATATTATAAAAAACAAGAATTTTTAATTCATAAATTTGATAAAAAATCATATAAATATTTAAAATTTAAAAAATGTTTAATACAGTATACAAGGACCTGAAAGTATAGACGAAGATCTTGGTACTCATGGAGATCGAGAATAAAATATGACCCGTATCTAGACATTTCTCATATATTTTTATAGCGTATTATAAACATAAATCGATTTAATTTCCGACTCAAGTAATTCTTAAATTTTGAAAATCCTCCCTGAATACATCCCTGTAAGAACATTTTCATAAAATTCCTTGAAAACACGTGTTTACATGACAAGCACCTTAGGTTACGCTTTTCGTAACGGGCGAGAAAATAAGAGGGGAGGAATAAGGAATGACGAAGGCGCGCACAATTTATTTACTCGATGGCATCGTCGAAAGACAGAGAGGCCCCGGCAAGAGCGCGTTGTTCGAGAAGGTAAAAGAACAAGAGGAAGCAGCATTCGAGGGCTTACAAAAGAGAGAAAGAGAAATAGCCTATGGTTTTTCTGGTGGGAATATGATCTTGACGTGAGAGCGCACAACACAAATTTTTTAGCGTACGTCATTCTCTACCTCTTTTATAAGCGGGAGACCCACCTCTTCGAGCTTTTTAACCGCACATACACATCTCGCGTCTTTTTTTTCCGCTTCTCGTTCTTTTTCTTCATCCTCGCGGAGCGTCTCGCCCCATCGAGATCCGAGAGAGAGAGCCACGAAATACATTTCTTCAGAATAATGTATTATACGCTATGTATTATAATCACGATAACAAAGAGGAATAAGAGAAAATAAAAATGAGACGGAGAGAGAGAGAGAGAGAGGGAGAGAAAAAAAAGTCGAGAGATACGGAGAAGATGGATTTTAAAGATTTTTACGATTGCAAGAACGAGGAACGTCCTTGATGAGTTTAGCTTGTCAGAACCTCAGCTGTGCGCCGACTGTCTGCATAAAATTCGTTTTATGACGCAAAGATACGCCGAAGAGCGCTTTGGGTTACGTGCCCGAGTGCAGAGAGTACAAAAGTTATCCCGTCGCGTATTATATCGTCGGGAGAAATTCGCCCGTTTTTATATTCATCTTGTATGAAAAGCCAGCGAGTACATCCATCTTCCGAGAGCATTTATATTTCTCTCCGAGGCTCTCTCGCGTTCTGACAATACGCGAGAATTCAAAGTTCGTTTGAGCGCGATGTAGACTCGCTTCGTTATTGAAGAGTTGCTCGGATTTGCCTAACGAGACGTACCATCTCGATGAGGCTATTATTTTAACCCTTCTTTATTTTTTTAAATATTTTTTTCTTTTCTTTTTGTATAATGAGAATAAAGATAAAGAGGAAAATATGTTCCTCTCCGCGTGTTTTTTTTGCTTCTCTATTTATGCTGATGAAAATATTCCGTCAGACGCTTTTACGCGCCAGCGAATGTTGTTCCACGTACGTGTTCTACATATCCGGAGGTTCGTGAATGAAATATTGAAATATAAAACACGTTACAGGTTGAACAAAGCAAGAGCTCTCTCGCCCGAACCAGCGGAGCTTGCGACCCTCCAACCGTGTAAAGACATTGGAAACGAACGATTCGCATTCTTTTTTTATTTCTACAAGAGGACACACTGCGTCGAGTTATTTTTATTTTTATGTGCTTGTTATGTTTTATATTGCATTTATTATTTTTAATTATTTTCATGATACATTTAAAATTGGATGAAATTAGAATTTTTATAAATTAATAACTATTTTTTATATTTCTTATTCCTAAAAAAATTTTGCGATTCTTATTACAAGTCCAGATTTATCATCTGTGAGAAAGTTGAATTTTTAAAATAAATGTTAGTATTATTTTAAATATTTTTCATTACACAAAATTGCAATTTTTATCGTAAATCAAGATTCATCAATGGTACGAAACTTGAATGTATTGAATGGAAAACTTGAATATTTTCGATAAATCTATAAATGTCTGAATTATGACTAATTTTATTATTCTTTCAAACATGTTTAATTTTTAAAAAAATTCTCATCATAAATCCAGATTCATAAATATCGAAGATTGTATTTTAATAAATATATTTGAGTATTACTTATATTTCGTACGAGAATTTCTGTAATAATTCCATCTCCATAAATATCCGAGAAAAATGATATAAAAATGAAAGAAAATAGAGAGGATGCCGAAGAATCGAAACGAAAATGTGTTTCGCGAGGATTATTATGATAAAAGTAAAGCAATACGAGAGGATGGAGGCGTCTGAATATAACCGCGGTGAGAGAAGATTCCGCGTACGATCTTGAGCTCTCCGTTCCCCTTTGCGGGGAGAACTCTGAAGCGGAGGCTCACACACGTTGATTACACACGTATACTGCATCAACGATCGTCATGTACGTATATGCATGTCCGTATAAATGGATCCGGAGGGAGCAGCCTCTCCTCTCTCCATCTGCATAACCGGTACCGCGGCTACAGTCTCGCGAATATCATCCCGGAGTCGTTCGGAGAGCTTCGCATTATAGCGGAAATCCGCGAGGCAACTTTTCGAACGAGTCTACACAAAGCGTTTTTTCTTTTTCAAACAACGAGAGCCAGGGAGAGGAAAAAAAAGGAAACGGATCTTACAAGCATTGATAAAGCTGACCGGTTTTTGCCTCGGCGGTCCTTGAAAAATCGTAATTGCATCTCCAGGCGAAAAATCCTGATGGAAAATTCATGAAATGAAATTGTTGACGAAAAAGAATTGAGTTTTGAAATGGGCGTGGGTATGTATTTGAAAAAAATGTGTGATAGCAAAAGTGGAGATGATAAGAATTTTATGAAATTTGGAGAAAATATTTTTTTCGTAAGGAATTTAAGAATATTTATTTTTTATTTTTTGACATATTTTTGTGAATAATTAAGCAACAAATATTTTTTTATTAATCAAGCGTTGTGCTGATATTTTTCCAGATCTTTTTACTCATATTTTAGAAATAAAAAAAATATTTTGTGAAATTCTTTAATAACGTTCATTTATATTTTATCTAAAAGTAATTAAATGATAAATTTTCATTTTTTTCTGTACCTTTTACAGCAGTATTTGAATAAAAAAAATTCTGTTGTCCAATTTGTTGAAAATTAAATTAAACATAAAAATGTTCCAAAAATCGATTTGCGTTCCAAACCTCGATTTATCTCGATTTTAATTTCATACCCGTAATTCATAGACGTGAAATTTCGCGAACGATATATCTATACACCATAAAATGTGAAGCGAAATATGAAAAATTTTATTGTCCAGACGGTAATCGGTGTTGCGCCATTTTTTCGGTGCGAGAGGGCTCTCGGTTTTATTCCGAAAGTGCCGGGAGCCGTGGCAAAGACTTTCGCGAGAGATAGAGGCAAGCTGGGATGGAACGGAGCGAAGAGGCGTAGGCGCCTTCTCGCCGGCTTTCCGCTGCCGTTGCCTCGGCCCCAAGAGACTCGAGCACCGATGACATCATCCGACGATGGCCTCTCTTACCTCCAGAATTACTCCCCGAGCGAGTTACCAGTCCTCGCTCGAGACTCTTTTCTCCTGGCAAACGATCAAACCACCATTTGTACAGTCAAAACGTGTTACTTTCCTTCGCTTATTCGCTATACAAGTATACGCAATTTTCAAACGTTGAGCTGGTTACGCGTGAAAAAGAAATAATGAGAGTAGAGCCTGAACTGAGAATTAAATATGGACGCATCGAGATTGAGGAATAAATAATTCGTGCAGTCGCGCGTGCAGTTGAAATGAATTTTAAAAAGTTTAAAAAAATTTTTTTTTCATATGAATTCGATGGAAGTGTTTTATTGTTAGAATATTTGAATCTTTCAGCATTTTGAATTCTCTAAATTTTTCAAAAAGTGGAGTAAATTCCGAAAACGTTTTCTTATTTTTGTTTCAGTAGAATTTTTTTTGCTCAATTAAATACAATTATTGATAAATATCAATTTTTTTAGAAAATGTCGCTTAAACTTTTTAAAGAGTGATGTACATGAAAGTTATTCGCTTTCAGTATCATTATTTTCTATTAATTTTTAAGTTTTTAAGCTCTCTAAAACCGATGCATTTCACAATCAAGAAACCACAAATAATGAAACGAATTTTTTGCTAATAGTTTTTTGATATAAATTGAGCTAAATTGGACACAGTTTATCAAAATCAAATTATTTTAAAAAATTTCACGTTAAAAACTTTTCAAAAGAAATCAAAATGAAAATTCAATATCATGTATACACAATTTTTACACTATTTTCAAATAATAATTATTTTTTTAGATTTAAAAGATTTGCCGTATCTATAAAAATCAATAGATAAATCATGAATTATTACACTAACAATTACTTCCAACTTTTTGTCCAATATAAAAACGTTTTTTCGACTAAATCGAATAAAATTATTTACAACGTCAATCAATAATTCAATATTCACAAATATCAATTAATTCTAAAAAATTTGATAATTTAAATTTTTCAAATTACGTATTGTACGTTTTATTTTTATATCATTATTATTATAATACATGCTTGGTTAATATTTAACGGCCAGGTATACTGTAAGGGGAGACGCTCGTTACTTATCTAGTCGCGTGGAGACTTCAATACCGCTTGAATCAGCAACCGCGATGCCTCTCGGTCTCTCTTATTGCCGCGGGCGGAATCGAATTCTCTCCTCGTGATCGAGCTCTCCACCGTGCTGTATCGCGTCGCGCCGCCATCTTTCGCCTTTTCTCTCGCTTTGCACGAGCCTTTCCACGCCGATTATACCATATCGTTCGCACTCGCGTACGTTATTTTCTTCTTCAAATTCTTTCTCACCTTTTAACATTTCATTAAAATAATGGCCCCATTGTTCCAGTTCGCAGTATTATTAAAATTTCAGAGGATTAGATAGTGTGAAAGTTTCATTGAATTTTTTCAAATTTAATTAAGGTCTTTGATGAACCGAATGCATGTTCGTTTGGAAATTATGGTTTATTAGTTTATAATTGCGAATTTATTCAAGTGCAGATTTTATTATATTGGACTATTTATAATAGTGTAATGATAATAATTTAAGATCTTATTCTCAATACTTTAAAAGCATTTAATAAATACTTTTAAAATTTTTGCAAAATTTTATCATGATAAAAGATTGGAAGCTTTTGAATAATAAATGCAATACAAATATGATGCATAATACTAGATACATTGCTTTTTAAAATTTAATATTATGCAATATATTCCATTAATTTTTTTAACAATTTTTTAAAATTTCATAGTTAAGTTATAGTTGATAGTGTATTGCAAAAGATTATTTTCTTTTAGCATATGATGTGTACGAATATTCGTCAATATTCTTAGTTTAATTTTTTAACACAATTTAACAAAATAAATTGTAAATAAACTCTTTTGAATCGACCAGTATCGTAGGAAAATCTTCAATTCGATTTTACACAATATACTTATTAACTTGAAAAATGCCAAAAATTACACCAAAAGTGGCCATTAGGTCTAAATTCATGATAAACTATAAACATAAATGATTTTATAATCATTACAATAATTATTATCAAGAAATCGACCAGTATTGTACCAAGATCTTCAATTCCATTTAAAAAAATATTTATCAATTACCTAAAATGACCAAAAAATCGAAATAAATGAATCATAAACCCAAATCATCGCCAACAAAAACGATTTCCATTCAATCCGACAAAATTTCCATAAAATCAAAAACCTTGCGAGGTTCCACTGTACGTATTCCTTTCCTCTCTTCTCCGGTTCTCTCCTCTTGCGCCTCCTATTTTACCATCCTCCGCTTGTCGCCGTATTTTTCTCGCAAATGTCTGCGTGTGCGTTGACTCTCTCGGGCAGGCAAGCCAGTGAGAGGCCAAAACGAATTCGCTTTGCCGAAAAAGAATGTCTCGGCGATTTTCTCTCCGAGGCATGACCACGGACCGAGAGATTCGTATCCTTATACCTTCTCTCCCGTGTACACGTGCACAGGCCCCGAACGGTGGTCCTCTCCTCTCTCCTTCCCTCTCGCTGCCCAGAGCTACACGCCGGACTCGCGTATTTTTCGATATAATTTTCTTTCGAGGTTGAAAGGTGAGAAGGCGCGTACACGCTTGCGCAAAAACATTCTCCGCCTTTGCCGAAGAATGTTCCCCGTATTATTATCATTATCGATATATTGTCATTATTTATATTGTTATTATTATTATTTTATTATCATTATTATTATTATTATCGTTATCGTTATCATCTAAAAAATGAGTAAAATCGAACTTTTGAAGAAATTCGTAAATTTATGAAACGCCTCGCTCGGTGAATGAAATTTCGCATGCGTATCAGGAAGTTTAGACCGAAGCGGGAAGACTGCGCCATAATAATGTACGTGACAAAGCATCAGAGATCGTTCGGCAAAACCGCGGGAACGCACACGGAACCGGCGAAGGTCAGACCTCCACGTTGTAAGAGAAAGAGAAAGAGGGAAAGATAGAGAGAATAAAAGGAAAGAAGGAAAAGAAGAAAAAAAAAGAGAGGCGGTACATTGAATCGGATCCTCGTGGTTTTACATCGTCGTCGACGGCGTTGCCGTGAATTTCACTATGCCAACACGAACCGCCGAATTCTCTCCGGAGCCGCGCCACGCGAGCGACCATATTTTCTCAAATTTCGCAGCCATTATTCCATAGCTTCGAAATATACCGTTAACCCCTTCCTCTCCTCGACTATCCACCTCGAGAACTCGTTTTTCGCGTTGCGAAAAAAATCAAACGCTCTCGGGTCGATAAATCTCCCGTTCCCTCGGTTTCGAGAAAAATCTTGATCCCAGACAGCTTTTCACTCATCGATAAGAAATATTTTTAGTTTCGTTCTTTAATGCGAAATTTTATTGTGGTTTGATATTTTTTAACTGCAAAACTTTGCGGTAAAATATTTTTTCAGTAAGAATTTTTTTTTTAATTTTTCAACATTAATTTAATTAAATAAAAATTGAAAAAATATTAATTGAAAAGTTTTAGGTGGATTTTTTGGAGTAAAATATTGTTTTTATGTTTCAAATTTTTTGGTGTTGAGTAGTTTTTGGGAGATTGATATTAATGGTCAGTATAAAACGTGAATCGAATTGCAAAGTCGTCGTGACGCTGTGCATTGCAGCCTTGAAGCGCGATGGCGATGATGCCCTTCGACTTCCGGCGGACGTGCATCGTCCTTGCTTCCCTCTGTCTGTCATCTTTCGCAGAACTTTGCATTACAAAAAGATATTTATATTTGTAGAAATATATGAGTGAACTTGGGTTATTTTTATGTGCAACGTTGCCACGTTTGTCAGGTCAAAATGGCGATTATATCGAATTGAGACGTCAAATGCCATGTTCATTTTGATTAATATTTTTGCTGTAAGAATACACGTTCGCAATTCTTTTTTCACAAATTGCAAATAATAAAGCAGTATACAAATCATCATTACAAATTATTTTTTACATTTAATTTTATAAATTTTTTAGATAAAGAAATTTTAAATTTTCGCTATCTAGCTCAAATAGATGATAAAAATGCTGTACGACTAATTTGAATAAAAATATGACTTTTTAATTTTATAATTAGACTGAAACTGCAATTTACATTATAAAAAATATACATTACAAAAAATAAAAAATATGAATATTTAATTATGAAGACTTTTTACAAAAGTCTTAATAACTTATTTGTTTTTAAAAATAGACAGTAAAACTTTTTTTCAGGTGCACAGGAGATATGTTCTTTCAATTAAGTAGTATTTGATAAAATCTTGACAACCTGTTCAGAATTATAATGAAAAGTGTGAGATCTCTGATACCTTGACATAAGAAATGGATGTAAAGTCAGTGATCCATCATTTTAAAAACCTCGAATTTCGAATGGTCAATCTTTACCAAAATGGAAAATCAAAGAGTTAATATTGATACTGTGAGTATGAACATACATTTCAACATAACCCTGATAAAGTATGTGTACATCACTCAAATAAACAAGTTCCCTGAATTGAAAGAGTTAAACTAACCAAATTTTTTGTCATAATTTAACAAGCTGCTCAATCATACTTCTCTCATTTGACCAAATTATTTATTAAAATTGGATAATTGGGACAATTGGAATCGATTAGGAATAATTACTCTGAAAAAAAGAATAAGAGCAACAAAAATTTTTGTCACAATTGAACACAATTTTCAATTACATTCCTCGAATCTGGAATGCCCATTTGTGAAAATTGGTCATAAACTCGATACAATTAACATTTTCAGCATGTACGCCAATTTTCCACAATCCTCCCAAATTATAATGCCATAGAACAACCATCCCGAAACAAAAGTATACAAAAGTAACAAAAGTTATTAGTCATCGTTCAATACAATAATACCCAGGTCAATTATACTTGAATCCATCATAAAAAAATTAACAGTGGGGTGAAAAGAGGGAACAGTGCGAATTTCTGCGAAATTCGGTGTTGGAATATATCGTGGGAGATCGGAGCGGAATAAAGGCAAAAAGGATCAGAGAGACATCAGAGGGGGGCTCTAAAAATTCGTTACAGGATCAAATGAAATAGTTTCGAGAGAAGGTCTGCGAGAATATTTCTCGAGTGCGAGGACAGAGCGAGGAGAACCCTCGTAAAAGGAAAAAGACGGTCGGTCGGTTGGAATCCCGCGGTAGTTTGGCCCGGGTAATGCGAAGAAAGAAAGAAAGAAAGAGAAAGAAAGAGAAAGAAAGAGAGAAAAAAGCACAGGGATCGAAAAAGAGAGAAAGAGAGAAAGAGAAAAGTTGCACACCGGATTTTTCGGGACCGTTGCCAGGCCAGCATAGAAATCGGTTCGCACCTGCCCTAGAACGTTCTTCCCTTTTTTTCTCTCTACCTCTCCGCTAAGAGAAAACCTTCCTCTCCTTCTTCAGCTTCTCGCACTTTTATTCTTCGTCTTTCTTTTCTTCATCTGGAAGCCCCTGAAGCTTCCCCGGTCACCGAAGGAAGTTTATGGATGTCTCGCCCTCTCGGGCGAGCCCAATAGCGCGATACACGCCGCCAGTGGTTCCCCTGGCTTGCCAAACCGATAACGACCATCCTTCCCTTTGCTCCCTTTTTGATTCTCCCTCCATCTCTTGCGATACTTTTTTTCAGTGCTTCGAGTCTCTGTATCATTTTTATTCAATGTTTTTTCAATTTTTCATTTATACTGCAACTGATACGTAAAATAAACATTACACAATAAATGATAAATTGCAACGAGCAGGCTGTGCAAAAATTGCAAAATGAACCAAACACATAAATTATTAAAAAATTGACTTTTGACATTTTCGAGTCTACATTATTTTTATCCATTTTTAAAAATTTTATTTTATACTATAACCAAATAATAAGTTTAAATTACAATTTGCAAATAATGCAAATAATATTTATTGTAAAATAACGCAAAATACTAATTATATTCAAAAAAATTAATATGCACTGATAAAATGAATATTTGTGTAAAAAAATGTTTATAATTAAAGACTGGTTTATGTTTTTAAATATATTGAAAATATTTATAAATTTTCCGAAATATGATGGAAGCGAGATTATATAGATTTCGAGCAACGAGTATACGAGGACCATTTACGATGCGAACGAAAATCTAAGCCGGTAAGAGGTACACGATGCACGAGGAGAATTCTCTCTCGGATTTACTGTGGGAGGCCCAAAAATGTGTAGATCGGTGAGGAGAGGGGCGGAGGACGGGGGAGGAACCAGAGGGGCAGGCAGGTCCCTACGAGCAGTCAGGTGGGATATTTTGAAGCCCTACAATAATTCTCATACTACGATACACGCACCGAAGCCGGTGAACGGTCCACAGTTGGAGAAGAAAAAAAAAATAAGTACGTGGGCCCACACCAACAACAGTCCCAAAAACATTTTTTTCCTTCCTTTCTTTCGTTCTCTCTTTCTCACCCCTTCTCCCTGTTTCTTTTTCTTCCTCCGATATTTTTTCTTCCACTCGCATTCCGGGCTCGCTCTATACGTTCAAACGGAAAGCGCCGCGCAAATTTGCAGTTTGATGTGTTTTTCGAAAATTTTGTTAAGTCTTGGATGAGATTTGGACTCTGGGTGTATTAATAATTTTAATTGTTTTGGTAATTGATATTGTTTTCAATATTTTTTGAAATTTATTTAGTGAT
This sequence comes from Cremastinae sp. B BG-2022a, assembly GCA_030522605.1. Taxonomy (NCBI): domain Eukaryota; kingdom Metazoa; phylum Arthropoda; class Insecta; order Hymenoptera; family Ichneumonidae; species Cremastinae sp. B BG-2022a. The sequence continues at coordinate 71,543 of JAPYYX010000088.1, forward strand.
CCTGAAAGCTCAAGATTTTGATTTATTAATAAATTTGTTAATTTTTTGATTAGGAGGCAGTGCACGAATTTGCTATTTTTGATAATTTTTGAAAATTTACTTTACACTTTCGATATTTGAAATTTCGGCGTCATTCATAATTTTATTTGAATGTCAATTCTATGCAAAATTTCAGTTTAGTGGATTTTCACTAATTTTTTTTTCAGAGATCGAATTTGTTATTAATTTTTCTTATATTTAAAATACAAAAATACTGTGAATTTGTTATATCGATTGGTCTGTAAAAAACAAAATTTTATTTATTTCAAGTTCTTTACAATTAAAATTAAAAAAATAAATTATTATTCGTTCAAATCACTGTTAAAAAATGTTGATAAATTCACCAGTATTTCCGACAGAGAGTCTACGAAATTTCTCGAATATTCCTAATAGTGATAGTTTTCTCACTTTTTCAGGTACGAGAGAATAATTAACGAGCAAAGTGATTTCGTACCGAAAAAAAGGAAAGATTGTACGGTACGGAAGCGATCAGTCATTATTTTTTCCCTTTTTGGTCAAAAATGCTTTTGTAGAGGGATTGAAACATTTATATATACGTATATGCATGTGTATACCTGCCTCCACATAGGAAGATGGAAAATTTATGATGATGGCTCAGAGATTTTCGAGCCAGTTAGACAAAAATCCTTTAGGACCCGAATTATGGTCGAAATGGTCGCTCGAAGAAAAAAAAAAGAGTTTCTCTTACCGGCAGAGTGGGATGGTAATGATCTATGAATTGTTTGAAAGCTCGGTTCGACGAAGAAACTCATTTTCGTTCTATACCCGTGTTCAAATCTCTGCGTCTCTTCTTTCAAAAAAAAAACTACTCCTATTCTTCTCGATGACGGCTACGGACGATCCATTAGTTACCTTTCCACAGGTTATATTCGAAGATAACGAAATATGTGAAAGAAATCAAGTCGGGAGAAAAATCACCGGCGTATATAATTTTTTACTTTTTGGGTTTGCAATCAGTCAAATTGTTGAATATATTTTTTTGATGACGAGATATTTCAAAGTAATGATGATAACGTGATTTTTTAGTGTTCGATAAATTTCGTTTTATGGTAAAAATTATTTGTTATTAAATTCAATTACAAATTTTCATAATTTAATCCAATTTTATGATGATAAAAATGATATTATTGTCAATTATTAATCATTCATGGCGTTCATGTTCAAAATTGAATACTGATATGAGTTTACGTGATTGAGAATAAATATTCTGGGCAGAGAGACAATAAATGAACTTTGAAATGTAAATATAAGAATGTTTATAACGGGACGTATCAGTGAGCAATGTCAATCATCTTCCTTTTTTATATGAAAGAAATTCGAATGTTTTAACACGTTCGCAATGGATATCAATTGCGGATTATTTCCTACAAATACGCAGAAAATATCACGTCCCAGAGTCAACGTTTGACACGTACTTATTAGTCATACCGAATTAGTAAAGTACATAAAATGTTATTGTTGGTAAGGTTATGTATCGGAGCGTCTACCGTAGCGAGAAGAGATGGCGCGTCGGAGGTTGCGAAAGACGAACGAAGAAAAGTCGAGGAGCTTTTTTGCGATTCAATTTCAGGCTCAAATTCGGAAAATCTCTTGAAAATTTGAGATGAACACGAATCGCCGATTAATTTGAGCTACGCCAAACAAAAAAGAAAAGAAACGAAGTCGTCGTCGTAAAAATCCACCGAATTTCTTTGCAAATTCATTCTCTTCCAACATATATCGATGGACCCGAATTCAGACTCATCTCAAACCTTCAAATAGTTAGCAATTCACATGTGTTAAGCTCTATACCAACAAATTTTAGAATTATCTCTGAATACCGGTAAAAATGCGAAAATTCTCTCCTCCGCTTTTCTTTGCTTTCGTGAATTTCGTTCGTCTCATTCGTTAGATAAAAGTTTTAGCGTACGAGAACGTTTTGCTCTCTCCGATTGGATTGTACAGACGAGTGGAATGCAACCGTTTTTTCCACGTCGTCAGGTCTATTGGCTTTTTTCCCGGCGTATATCGCGTTCTCGTGGATGCGTCGTGTGCTCGATCTTTCTTCGGATGATGATTGTGTGAGTGCGGAGGGACTCACTCGCAGCCTCCTCTCGCGGGCTCTCAGGTAATCTGGCTTCGTCCCTGCGCGTCCGGTCCAACAGCCTCGACCGCCGCTCCGCTCTCTGGCGGCGACGGGGGGGAAAGTGGGACCGTGGAATTCGTCGAGACCGAGAGAAAGAGAGAAAAAGAGAGAGAGAGAGAGGCTCGCCGGCGTCTCGCAGCGGGATTGAAATGGCCCTACGGCGGATAGTAACTGAAACGCGAGGTGGGAGACGCTATTTGCGCATGTACGCGCCTACATCTTTACGAGCTCCGCTTAAACCCATTCGCGTACGCGCGACACTCCTCTATTTCTTCGCTCCGGCATTTCGGTTCGAAAAATCGAGCAACGGAACTCTCTTCTGTCTCTTTTTATTCTCAGGCATCGGACCGCGATCAGGATCTTGCGTTCGAGAAAAAAATGTACGTACCTGCGCGCGGGGGTGGCCAGAAATGAGGGAAAACGTAACGCAAGAAGAATAAAACAAAATCCGATCAATCGTCGTTATTTCGGCACGTTAAAATTGATCTTGAAACTAGATTAATCATTGATAAGGATTCGAAATTGAATAAAATAAGATCGAAATAAAAAATGAAGTTGGAATAAAACGAAATAAAATACGGTGGAGGAGGAAGGTGAAGAATAAAGCGGCGGAGCACGAGGTTTGGAGCGAGACGGTAGAGTGGGCCGCCTGTTGAGTGGGGATAAAAAACGTTCGGCGCTCGACGTGACGTCACGAGCGTCGTATTCGAACGAGCCAATGGGCGAGCGGCTCGCCGCGGAAACTCGCCGGGGAACGGTGGAGGGGCCCCACGAGGGGACAACGTGAGAGATGTGCGTGACCCCGGTCTCGAAAGAGCCGGGGCGCGGTGCGCGGTGCCAGTTTCTCAGTGAGTGCGGTAGTGATCTCATCGCCGACCGCGCGGAGCACGTTACGTTGTTCCCCAGGTGTAAAGTCTCTGTGCTACCATCGATTCTCTTCTTTCCATCTTCACATCCGATCAGATCATTTCTTCCTCGCTAAAATATCCTCGAATTTTTCTCTCCTTCTCTCTCTCTCTCACCGCTTTTTTTCATCTTCCTTGAGCATTTCGACGAAACGTTCTCACCTATGTGTCCGCCAAACAGCACTATACCTGTCGAAACAAGCGTGAACATTTTTGCTTCGACGTAACAAACAAAATCGATCGAGTCACCACGTAAGGTTACTCGTAACTAAACAGGTATGTTAATTTTTTGTTTCTCTGGTACTTTATTTTTGGTATTCTTCTTTTTGAGAACTGATCCGTTAAATAAACGCGTATGGAAATTTGCAAATTAGCACGCGAGAAGGGAATTTCGGGTGAGAGGATCGCATGAGAAAGAATTGCGCGGGAGAACTTGTTTTTCCAAATGATTCGCGAGTGTGAGATTCTTTCCTGTTTGCGAGACATCCGCCGTCTTTTTCTTCACACCAGTCTTATACTTTTATCTTGAAACGATCGACCGTTTCTTTGCGTTGGAAAGAAAATTGTCTTCAAGTTTCTTTTTTTTTGGTAACACGATAAAAATATATCTCGGTTTTTCGGAATTCTCAAAAAAAACGTAAAACAGTTCGTTTACTATTCTCATTAGATAATCGTGTATTCGAAAAATCTGTATTGTGAAACAGTCGTTTTTTCTCGTTTCTATGAGTTCACCCGGATACGCAGTGAGGTAAATTCTAAACGGCCTCGACCTTCGCCCACTAAAAGAAAAATATTTTTAGTCTGCAGAATTTTCTCATCTCTTTCGTCAATTTTCTTCAATTGAAGTTCAAACTGCATTGAAAGTCTAAGAGTGTATGAACATCATTTTTTTTTAAATCACTGCATAAGTAATTAAAAAAATGATTCACCATATGGTTAACACTATTTAATTCGGTAGTTTAGATTTTATCTCCTACAAAAAATTCATCCATTTGCCTTCAAGACTAATTTTAATTACAATTAATTTTAATTAATATCACATCACATCATTTTATTTCGAATTTTTTTTAATTTTTATTCGAACGATAAATGATATAAACCATACGAAAAGTTGAGATTGCACGGGCAATGACATTTTCAGTTGGAACATAGACCAAAACTTAACCAACAAAAATTAATAAATGAACTTTATTCCCTCGATCAGATTCTCAAACTCTCCGTCGCAAAAATTATAGTGCCTCAAATGCAACTTGACAAAATATCTGCCTAAAGCATTCACATACATACACAACAGATAAATTGAATTATAATATCAAAGTACTCCGAAACTTGATCATCTTTCTTTCTTCCGATGAAATGGTAAAAAGAGACGAGAGACGAAAAGCGCGCGAGAGCGCGTCGATAGAATCGAGTTCCCACGTATCAACCGGAAAAGCCTTGAAGCGCGCGGGCATTCGTCCGTGTACATAGGGAGACGCGAAAGCGTGTTTCCACAGGATAATGCGCGTTGCGTAGGTACGTAACGCGGCGCGTCTTACTTTCCAACCAGATCGTCGTCGCCACGCTTCGGTGTCCATCTTACCATTTTTAGCGTGCGAATTTCCACGGGCTCTCATAGCAACAAGTCGTACGTGTGTACGTTTGGTAGCGCGCGGTTTTGCTCCGGGACGCGGCAAGGTAGAGAGAGAGACGACGACGACGAGAGTATCGAAGTGAAGGGAGAATAGGAGGGAGGGCGGAGGGGGACGCTCGTTGTGTGCCATACGTATTTGCGCGCCAAGGAACGGTCGCGCATGAAAATCGTCAGCGTCAACGACCACCGTCTTCGTGCCTGGAATTTCCTCGACGCTCACGTGTCGACTTTTGCCCCTGTCTCGCTAAAGCAAGAATTTTTTCTCGAAATATCGAATACGCTTGTCTCTCGAACGAACGAGCGGAGAACGATATATTCAAGGTGGAAAAAAAGAAACGTTTTTGAATTTTCTCGATACATTTTTTGTTTGTTAATTTTTTGGGGGTTTTTGTTAAAAATTTAAAATCGTTCGTTACTTTAGTTTAGTTGTATCGAGGTTTTTGCTCTCGCAGTAGATACACCAACGCGTTTTTTGATGATGATAAAATGGAAAGAATTTTGTTCGAGAGAAATTGGCGTGTATTGACTTTGGAGAGATAAATTTCTAACCGTCGGGCTCGTTCTCCTATCTCCGGGTCTCATTGTAGCGTTCGAGCTTTGAAATTCTTTTGTTAGATTGTAGACGGTGACATTGACCTTCCAGTCGAAACCGTCGCCCTTGAACCTTCCCCGAAAACAGAACTGTAATCTTTATCACCAGACACACTTCAAATAAATTGCGAATATTTTATTCGTAGATATATCCAAAATTTTAAAAAGTGTGTCACGAGAAGCCCAAATTTTTTTTATTTTCGATTTAACAACACAAGTTATTAAAAATTATTTTAAAAGTTTTATATCGTTGAAAAGAAAAGTCGATTTATTTCGAGACATAATCTAAACCTTTTCGATTTTTTTTTGCTCGAACGTTCATCGAAATTTCACGCGTGCAAAATTTTCGCGAATTGATGAGGTTGATTTTTTTTCTCGTAAGTCAACGCACGTGTTTTATAATACTTAAAAATTATTGTAGCAACTGTCACGTTCATTTATGTGCTTTGTACATATCGCAAAAACGTAACAATAAGCGAGAAAGCGTTTTCGAAATTCTCTTTCCTGTGGTCGTTCCCGCGTCGTCTTATCAATTTTATCGCAGCTTAAACTGTATACATTCTCGCGTGTTATCGCCCGAACACATTGTATATTAGTGCCGGTTCAGTTCCATTAATGCTTAGGTCGTTTATTCTCGAAGAGGAAAAAACTCGTGGCATTAAATGAGCGATCAAAAGAGATGCAACAGTTTTTTTTCACTTTCTCCTACTAGTGATATATTTGATATTATGAGAACAAAGGCGTGCATTCGAAATTCCACGAATTACGATAAATCGAAAACAAAACACGTGGCGCAAACGCAAAAAGATTTTTTTCTTCATTTCTCCGTCCCGAAATTAACGTCATCATGGGTCGTTGAGGTCATTGCGTGAACTTGTAAATTTTCTTTCAAAACGCGATTGAGTTAATATCAATAATTTGAGGATAAAAATAATATTAATTCAACTGATAGATATTAGTTGCAAGAATTTATTATGTTAATTATTTCAAAATTATAATTTCGATGTTTGCACGATTAGTCGTCTTTTGAAACTCCCACACGTGTTAAGTGGTGCCTGAGTCATCATCGACAACTTGATAATGTTGAATGTATATATTCGTTAAAATTCGCGACGAGAACAAATTTTTTCAATTTTTTAAAAATAAATTTAGAAACACGTTTCGCTATCTCTTATACTATGTCACGTGGTTGCCTGACACATCATCAAGATGCTGTACAGACTTCAAAAATCACAAAATCTCAACCGAATAAAAAATTAATTTATAGTGGTGATTAATTTAAATTAAAAAAAAAATTTTAGAACATAAAAAAAAATTTGTTTCACTCGAATTAGTGTCACGTGGTACATGACCATCCATAAATCAATTTGAAAATACAATCGCCTTGTAGGTTTTTCATGCATTAATTAATAAAAATGGTAAATTGGTTGATCACGTTCAGTAGTAATAATTTTACGATTAATTGAATTTTTTTGATACATTGTTAATTTCGATTTCAAAAATAGTTACATTTTATAACTCGTTCGTCACGTAGTGTATGAGCCATCGCCTCAAAAAAAGTATGCTCTCTGCGTGAACAGCGTGATTCTAATTTTTTGTGCAAACAGACTGATCACTCGACAGAATTTTAGCCATCGGTTCTTATCGACACGTTCTTTTTTTTCCACGAAAAAGAAATATTTTGTGAGTTTACGCTAGCGTACAAGAAACAACGTTGAAACATTTTTTTTGTCAACATACACAAGCTTCGTCTCGATGCGATGCAAGAGTTTTTTTACGATTCTCCGCTTACGTCAATGCGAGCTCAAATTATTTTTATATGCAAATTTGTCACCGTTTCTTTCACGCGTTATGAAAAATGAATCTATATAATTATAAAAATTATAATAAAAAAAAGGTTCAAATGATGTCACAGAACGAATCCGAGGACGTTTTAATTTATGTTTTACAAAAGTTTTTACAAAAATAACTAAATATGGAATTATGGAATATATTTTTTTTTATATAAAAATAAGGTGTAAAAAAGTCTATAAAAGTAGGAATACGGATCGAAGATCTTCAAGATAAAATTGATTGTGTAAAGTTTAATGAAACACGGATAAAATCTTGTGAAAATCGAGCGAACAGCGAATCTTGGGAAAAACTCGTTTTCACGATGACGAATCCATTTCTCAAGAATCCTTTTAATTCAGTGAATCAGAAATTCTCTCTTACACATGACTCTTTTGAGAAATGTTTCATTCAACAGTGGCTCAAGATTCTTCAAAGAGGAAAACACGCATAAATATAAATGAAAAATATACAGAAGGTAGAAAATTACGAGGAAAATATTCGTGTGATTTTGAGAATTCTCCCGTTATGGAATTAACCGATTTTGAATTTTGAGAGAAAGGAACTTGACCGTTGGCCGTACGGTTTATAAGAAGGGTCGAGGGGAATAACCCGAATTCTCAGAATTGGACAGAGCAAATTTTAGGGTTCGAAGATTATTGATAATTTTGGCAAAGTAGGAACATTTTCGGTATACCTGATCCCTTTGATTTTCTTCGACGAAAGATTTCGAAAATAACGTTGGCTCGTGAAAAACTTGAATATTTATTTTTCTCATTACTCACAAAAAAAACCACGTAATTACGAAATTGCTCAATCTTGAGCTCCAAGAAACAGTGAGAAAAGAACGTGACAATTGAAAAAAATTTACGTGAAATGCTTGCTGTTCGATTTATATGTTTCATTATAATTTTATGGGTGCACAATTTACTAAAAATTAAATTTTGTATTTAGTGCAAAAAACAAGTGATTTATAATTATAATTAAATTATAATTATTACGGTGTTACTCATATTACATAATTACATATTTTATTAACATAATTACGTCACGTACCTATTAAATTATTACATGACGTGATAATAACAATATTTATTGTTAGCATCATGGATAATCGTTGGTGGCAATAAATTCAGTATAAATTATTTTCTTTTTATTTTCGCGAATAATCGAAAATTGGCGCTCGCCATATTCAGAGAGAGTTAAAAACTTTCTCCGAATACGTATGTACGCCTGTCGTTGGTTTCGTTGCGAAATTCTGTTATGTACGAGCGTTCTTACATCGACACGCGAAGCCGCACATGTATTCAAAGTGGCCCTGTTGGCAAGCCCGAGTTGACGCTCGTGACGATAATAATAATTTGAAAATCATTATACAAGATTCATCGTGTACCGTGTCACTCCCGAAAAATATGTTTCGAAGTTATTGAAGAAATTCGCAAAATAAATATTTTCGAGATTTTATTTAATTGAAGCAAAAATTATAATTCAATTTTAAATTAATTTTGTTTTTTATTTCCTTGCACCTTTTTTGTATCAAAAATTCAAACGAGTTATTGTATTCGAGTATCGAAAAAATAATTTTAATACGAATTGTTTTATTTTAAGAAATCGAGAACTCCGAATTTGGAGTAAGAATTGATTTGAATTGCGAAAATTTGCGGAAGGAGAAAAAAATGTAGGCAGTACGAAATAGAGGTTCGATTAACCCACCAGCAGCAAGGTCCTCGAAGATAAGAGAGGTCGGGACGACACGCGTGTTCCACTTTCGACTCGAGATCGTGGGAGCAAACAACCTTTCCACATATCTGTATTTACATTAAATCTCCCACACGGTAAATTGACCGTTAACCCAAGGAGGGTCCCGCTTTTTCAATGATTCGCTATTTCGGATTTTCAAAAACTTGGTACAGCGAACAAAAATTTACATGTTGAAAAAATTCATTGGATTAGAAAAAAAATCAATGCAGAATTAAATTTCCATAAAAATAAATTGTTCAAGTACGTTTCAGATAATCAAAACCTTTATCCAGCAGCCGATATCGTGCACATTAAAAAAATTCGATACAAAATGTATTTTAACTCGAGAAAAAAATTCTTTAGAAAAAATAATTAACACAGAATTAAATTTCCATAAAAATCAGTGTAAGCGTGCGGATTTTCTTACGACAAAGAGCAATATCGTTTTACCGGAATATCGAGAATTTATAATCGGCCGTTTAGCCTCCGGGGATAATTGTATGGGACGCGAATAAGCGCGAAGTCTTGGGGGAAGAAAAGAAAGAGAGTTGTCCGTCAGCTACACATACAAACATACACACGCGCAAACAAATTCGACTTTCACTTTGAAATGTCAACGGTTATGTCTCAGTTTTCGTGCTCGCCCAACAATCGTCACGAACAAGGGTCTATTTTTTTTTCTTTTCCAATATACAGACGACGCTGATTTCGGGTATGTGCGCATTAACCCCACTCTTCAATTTCCTTCGCCCAATCCTGTATCCCTTAAATCTAGTTGATCGAAGCAGAAATCTCGCTCACCTTAGTTCATTCCCAACTCCCGTAAGTCTAACAGTTTCCGATCGTGATCTCGATTTTATATCTAACGATGTAAGTTCAAACTATACCCGTAGTGATAATTTAACTACGATTTACAGTATATTACGTTTTTATTTGATCAAATATTTCTGCATATTTGTGAAGTTCTGTTTTTATTTTCGAATATTATATTTCAATCGCTTTCCTCTTCAGGTTATTCCTATTTGAATCAAAACATATTAATTTATATGCCTTAGCTAGTAACAATAATAGTGAAAAATTAAATATTAGATTACACAGGCAAAATATTTGATATTTTTCAATATTTAAAAGTTATTTGACCTTGAAAATGAAAAAATGTTATATTTTTTGAAGTAAAAATCTAATTTCTGCTGATCGTGAATTCTAACGCATTTTTCGAAAGTGGAAATGTTTGAACTTTACTTTCTCTATTCTCTAACGTATTTGCTACTAACAATAAGATTTTGGCCATTCGCACGTGTACACTTGAAAATTTCCAATAAGTTAACAGACGAGAGCGTACGGTGTAGAGTGATGTGCTAAGCGCATGCGCAAACCGGTGCGTTCGCAACAAAGAGAACCGTTGTACAAGCGTTTTGTATTCTTTCGGCTTCCAGGTGCGCCACGTGAAGAAGCGGCCGTTGAGAATCTCCGAAGGAAGGCGCAAGATGAAAAATGATTTACTCGGAAACTGGGACCGCTACAGATAGAAGAAAGAACTGCGATACATCCTTTCAATCAAGCTTGATACGACGATCAAATAACGAGAACAAACGCCATCGTCTCCGAAAGGATCCTGCGATAGTCCAATTCTTTTTTTTTTTATTCAAAATTATTTACACGAAACTTGGGACATCATTCGAAGGAGAATTTGGAGTTTATTTTCCATCACAGCAGCAACGAACTACGAAAAGAAGAGGATCTTGGCGCGGACATTTTCTTTGGTTATCTAGCTGTATGAGTATTATTCGACATCATAAAGCTAGGTTACCGGAGTTAAGCTCCTCGCCATATCAACTGCCAACTACGACGATCTTCAATTTTGAATATTTTAAGATAATTTCGGCACATTATGGTAATTTTTTTATAAAAAGCAACATTTCGATTTTACAACGAGAGGTTTTTTGAACGTTTTGTAAAAGTGAAGTAAAGTGAGAATAATACTGTTAAATTTTTGAACAAGGCAAATTTTCTGTATACAATTTTCAATTTACTGTGAAGAGTCGAAGAAATTGTTTCTCGATCAGGATATAAAATCGCGAGAATAATTTCAACGACCAGTCGTGGCACGGTTTCGAAAAACAGGTTTCTTGTGACCAGAGTCGCCATTTTGTATGAAAAAAAATTATAAAAAATTGTCTGCACCTTTGAATGTATTTAGACAAAATTCTTTAACCTGACCTTGAATCTCTTAATACATTCACAACAAAAATTCTCGAAATAATACAATTTTTTTATATGCACTAGAATTACTTTTTTATACACTAGAATTATTTCTCTATGGTTGGTGATTTTGATGACGTGTAAGGAAGAATTCGGAATAAATGTAGAGTGCGATAAAATATGAGGATAAATTAATTCAGATCAATTAACGAGTTCCTGTGTCTCAAGTGGCAGGAGCCGAGATTGCCCTCCCCGAATGTTCTATTTTTTTCCAGGTGAAGATTCGATGCGTGAAGAACGGACACACATTCCCACAGTTGTGAGAAGTCGCTCGGTTTGGTGACTACAATGTGTGTACGAGCGTACCGCGCTCTATGAATATGCACCGAAGGGTTGCTGTGTGAAAACACCGAGTCTTTCGTCCCTTTCACGCTGACTTAACTGAGAAAAACCCCAGGAGATTAGAGACCCGTGAATCTTACGGAATAAAGATTCTATTATATTCGATACGATATTTCACGAAACAGCTGTTAACCTCATTTTATACGGAATCTGAATAGACGTCGGCATAACGAACTTTTCGCCAAAAATTATCTGATACTGTATTTCTTTGTAATAAATATTCATATGTTCGAAATTTTCCCATATTTTATTACAAATATTTAAATAAATCTGTTTTTCTAAAAATAATGGACAATTGTATTTATTTTAACCTAATTTTTGCTATTACTGGCGTACTTATTGGATTATCACTATTATTGTACATTTTGATTGGCTTTTGGACAATTTTGGTCGCAAAGTATGTATACAAATACAAAAAAGATCAGGTGACAAATGTAACGAAAAATTAAATTAATAATTGCTAAAGGTACAGGACACAAAAGCGCAACAGGTCACGTTATAAAATTTTCTTCGATTTGTGTCTGATAGTCATTTATTATCGACTGTCAATAAAAAAAACATTTGGATTGCCGACATCGATTCTCTTCAGGGAAGTTTCTTTTTTCGACACAGTGGCGCTACTTTACGGAGCGATGGATCTTTGTGTCGAACATGTAGAAAATATTGTAAGATAAGAATTTATTGCAATGGAGTATTTTCTTAGGAATGTGCTTTGTAATAGATTTGCTTTATAATATATATGACTAATTCTGACTCAGAATCGTGTTTCACTCTTTTCATACGAAATTTTAGATTTCATGAAAAATTCCATTTCACAAAAATGAAAAAAATAATCATTTCCGAAAATTGCGTTTACCTACTGTTGAAGAAAAACGTTCTATTGATGCACACAAAAGCGTGTCATTGGTGGGCCACAGAGGCGACCCAAATGCTGCAGTAGATCAATAACCGATGCAAAAATGCCACCACCGAGTTTATCATGTTTGAAAAATTTACAGCGTTCATAGGAAAAATAAAATGCACATGATTATATGTAATATTACCTTGCCGAATAAAATAACATTAGAATTTCGCTTAATTATTCGCTATGAATCTTCTCGAACCTTAGAACCCGGCACCCACGCTTAGACAAAAATAAATCTACATAAAAACTTAATGCAAATGATTGCATATTAATTTTGCACTTCTTTATTTTATAAAAAATAATGTAAAATTTATTTTCGCAAACCATTTCGATAATAAGTGTTTCAAATACTGATAATTATTGAAAAAAAAATTATTAAATATTTATGGATGCTCGTGTGCAATGATAAAAAGATAATTATAATAAAAATAAACTTTCTACTGATGAAATGAATAGTGAATTATTTTTATATTTTTATTATCATCGAAAAATTAAAAATATTTCAAGCATCTAACATATACTTGTATAGAATAGATTCTAGATAAAGGAAGCAAAAATATTTCCCGGCGGCTTGAAAGCATTGTCACGAACATTCGGGATGCTTCTAGAACACTCGTGCGTTGCAAATGCCGGAAGTACAAAATTTTCATGTGAGCGATTGAAACGAAATATCGATTAGACAGAAAACACGAAAAAATCTAAGAGTCTTGTGTTTTACAATTATGATTTTTTTAGTTTCATTTGAGTTTGGAATGAGATTTGAAATTATTAGTTAATCATAAGTAATGTCGTGAATAGTGTGAATTTGACCGGAAACGATAGACTGTCGGAGCTAGGAAAGTTCGAGAAGCTTCTCGAATGTTCCGAGATTCTGTGAGGATATATAAGTGAGTGAGGGCCGCCTCGCGCTTCATATTCATACTAATACTGTGACATTGCGGACGTACCGCTGAGACATAACCCTGCGAGCGCACTTTTTATTCTCAACTTGCGTTTGAAAAGAGAGACACAAAGGTAAGTCTCTCTGCCCGTGCTATTTTTTTTATTTAACAGTCAAATAATTTTTTCGTTGTTTCCTCGTGGTCGTTTTTCTTTTTTTCCGTTGGTTTTTTCCGTTTTTTCGTCGCTTTCACGAGTCGAAAATTTTTGTCGCGTGCCATCCGGTGCAAAGTGAGATTCGTTACTTATTTATCAGTTTTCTGTGATAGTACACAGTGATATTTCATATAAATTGCATTTTGTGATTTTACATTAATTTTCCAACCACGTGTAACTTGTGAAATTTGAAAAAAATCCAAGTTTCCTTTGTCTTCGAGATTTTTTTTATACCGGCATGATCGTGAAAGCGAACGATTTGATTCTTCGAGTTACGATTCAGAATATATTAGAATATTTTCAATTTTTGTAAATTATAGATTTCTCATTAATTTTTTGAGTGATTAATCTGATCAATATCCGCCTATACCTCATGAATTATTTCGAAATTAATAAACTAATTGCAATAAATTATGAATTGTGAATACTGATCCATGAATGTTTGAATTAATTTTTATTCAAGTTGAGATGCACTTTTTGTAGTATAACATTCATATTCTGAGCTGATTTTCTCAATTCATTTATTAATAATCACCTGAACTGCAAGAAAGAAATTTTTTAATGCTCGCAGATGAGGCAAATTTTAATCCTGTATATCTTGAAATGTCTCAGTACATTCGTACGACTTGAAATGACTACGTGCAAACCCAATGAAATTTTTATGAACATGAAATTATTATTTATGAATACCGTCCTTGAGGCATTCTTGATCTATTCAATTATTCTAGAAAATTCTGTTTTTCTTATATAAATTCGTCACCGTCTTTTCAGATGCCAGAACAAATGGAGACGGGCTCTGGTGAGGTGGAGACCTTCGCCTTCCAGGCGGAGATCGCCCAGCTCATGTCGTTGATCATCAACACCTTCTACTCGAACAAAGAGATCTTCCTCCGAGAGTTGATCTCCAACTCCAGTGATGCCCTGGACAAGATTCGTTACGAATCGTTGACCGATCCGTCCAAGCTGGACAGCGGAAAAGACCTCTACATTAAAATCATTCCGAACAAAAATGACGGAACCTTGACGATCATTGATACCGGTATTGGCATGACCAAGGCTGATCTCGTCAACAACCTTGGAACAATCGCAAAATCTGGAACCAAAGCTTTCATGGAGGCTCTTCAGGCTGGAGCTGACATTTCTATGATTGGTCAGTTTGGTGTTGGTTTCTACTCTGCGTACTTGGTTGCTGACAAAGTCACAGTTACCTCAAAGCACAATGACGACGAGCAGTACCTCTGGGAGTCCAGCGCTGGTGGATCGTTCACTGTCCGTGCCGACAACAGCGAACCTCTTGGACGAGGAACGAAGATTGTTCTCCACATCAAAGAGGACCAATCTGAATATCTCCAGGAATCAAAGATCAAAGAGATCGTTAAGAAGCACTCCCAGTTCATCGGTTATCCTATCAAATTGGTTGTCCAGAAGGAACGCGAGAAGGAGTTGAGCGAAGACGAAGCCGAACCTGAGGCTGAAGAAGAGAAGAAGGAGGAGGATGAGGGAAAACCCAAGATTGAGGATGTTGGAGAGGACGAGGAGGAGGATGACAAGGAGAAGAAAAAGAAGAAGAAGAAGACCATTAAGGAGAAGTACACAGAGGATGAGGAGCTGAACAAGACCAAGCCCATCTGGACGAGAAATCCTGATGACATCACGCAGGAAGAGTACGGTGAATTCTACAAATCATTGACCAACGACTGGGAAGATCATCTTGCCGTCAAGCACTTCTCCGTTGAGGGACAGCTGGAGTTCAGAGCTCTGCTCTTCGTGCCACGTAGAATGCCATTTGACCTCTTCGAGAACAAGAAGCGCAAGAACAACATCAAACTGTACGTGAGACGAGTATTTATCATGGACAACTGTGAGGAATTGATTCCTGAATACTTGAACTTCATGAAGGGAGTTGTCGACAGTGAGGATCTTCCTCTGAACATTTCTCGTGAGATGTTGCAGCAAAACAAGATTCTCAAGGTCATCAGGAAGAATCTCGTCAAGAAATGCTTGGAGCTGTTCGAGGAACTGACTGAGGACAAAGAGAATTACAAGAAATTCTATGAACAGTTCAGCAAGAACATCAAGCTCGGAATTCACGAAGACTCGACGAACCGCAGCAAATTGGCGGACTTGCTTCGTTATCACACTTCTGCTTCCGGAGACGAGGCGTGCTCTCTTAAAGAATACGTTGGCCGCATGAAGGAGAACCAGAAACACATCTACTTCATCACTGGCGAGAGCAAGGATCAGGTAGCGAACAGTTCCTTCGTCGAGAGGGTAAAGAAACGCGGTTTCGAGGTCGTCTACATGACCGAGCCGATCGACGAGTACGTAGTCCAACAAATGAAAGAATTCGACGGAAAGCAACTTGTTTCTGTGACGAAAGAGGGTCTTGAGCTTCCGGAAGACGAGAACGAGAAGAAGAAACGCGAGGAGGACAAAGCCAAATTCGAGGAGCTTTGCAAGACGATGAAGACGATCCTGGACAACAAAGTCGAGAAGGTCGTAGTTTCAAACCGATTGGTTGATTCGCCGTGTTGTATCGTAACTTCGCAGTACGGTTGGACCGCGAACATGGAGAGGATCATGAAGGCTCAGGCTCTTCGGGATGCCTCGACGATGGGCTACATGGCAGCGAAGAAACATCTCGAGATCAATCCTGATCACCCTGTGATCGAGACTCTCAGACAGAAGGCTGAAGCCGACAAGAATGACAAGGCCGTCAAGGATCTCGTCGTTCTTCTCTTCGAGACTTCCCTCCTCTCGTCAGGATTCACTCTTGACGAGCCCCAAGTACACGCTGCCAGAATCTACAGGATGATCAAGCTCGGACTCGGCATTGACGAGGAAGACCCCATCCCCGATGAGCCCAAGACCGTCGACGATGTTCCACCTCTGGAAGGAGACAGCGAAGACGCGTCTAGGATGGAAGAAGTAGACTAAATCGCGAGAAAAAAAAGAAATGAAAGCCAGTAATTCTAGTCTCGTTGAGGATCGCATCGTTGGAACATTTTATTTAACAGAAAGTCTTAAATGAGAGCATTTCATCGACACTTTAACATTATTTGTTAAAAACGAGATTTCTTTCGCGTATTTCAACGGTGCAGACTTCAATGAGGTTTTTTTTTTGCGTTTAGTTCTCGAAACGAAGACTGCGGCCACGTTTTATGTGGCTTCTTTCGAAGCATCGCCACATTTGCATCCTCCTTTTCCTTTGTATCATAACATACGTAACCATAATTGTCACACTTTAATTTGTCATTCCTACGTTTCATCGAGTCCCACGCAAAGTGATAAACCAAATGACTTTTTTTTATGTTTAGTTTTATGAAGGTTGAGCAAACGTAACGAATTTTGAGTCTCGTTAGAACATCCAGGAGATTGTTTCGCGCATTCTTGTAAAAGAATTAAAAGAAAACTGTAAAATTAAGAGTTTTAATATAAGTATGAATAAATTGTCAGATTTAAAATCGCAAGGAAACAAAAAAATGTTTAAAAATTTATTTACATTTCCTTTTGTCCCTATTATTCCTAATTAAACTTTATATCAATTACAATTAAAAAAATTATTGAGATCTGGAAAAAAATTGAAATATCTCGAAAGTAGTAAATATTGAATGAAAGATTTAAAATTACAACTTCATTTATTGCACATTATAAACATTTCAATATTTCACAAACATTTTTACAATGATGAAAAGACTTACGTGAGATACATTATAACTGTACATTTATTTATTTATTTCAAAGATATACATGTAAATTACTTTTTGTGTTTTGCATTTATTTTCTCACAAGAAGCTCAAAGCAACTCTCAAACGTTGCAAGCGCTGCTGGAATTTTCTCCAATTGGCTCAATAGGCCAACGGCATATGGCAAATGCTTTTGACGGATTAATTTTTCAATCAGAATTCTGATATTATCCTCAATTTCCGGAATATCGTGATTAAGAAACATTTGTTCCAAAATTTTGTCGTAAACTTTGCTGTGCGGTGGAAACTGTGCGGTTAAATTCTTGAAAAAAAGTTCTTCCATTATAGGTACTGCCAACTCGGTGATCTGCAATTGACGTGAAATGTAATTGTTATTTACAAATTAAATTTTTGTTAATTTTTTCCATTTTTTTACCTTGTGTGTTTTTATGATGCTGACAGCTTCCTCGTTCGATTCAGGTTCAGTGGAAAGTAATCGTAAATAAATATTTTCTTGCAAAGATCGACCACTTTCATGTTTCTGTAAAAATTCTGTCAACAAGTTTTGGTCGAGAGGTTGAGCTTTCAAGAGACTTTGATATTCTTCCACAATGGACATCTCGAAATTTCGATTGTTCTCAACACTTATGATGCTTCTTGTCAACAAAAGAGTCCTTATCATTGGATTCTTTTCAATTGTGAGAAATTCTGGCTGCGTGAACGGAGGCCAGTGAAGAAGAATCTTTTTAATTTTTGACAATTGTTCTCTCGTTTGTGAATCAGTAAGAATTTCGTCGAATATTTTAAATCTTTCTTCCTCGCTGCAATTCAAGCCTGGAATTAAATCGTCTTCATTCTCTGCTGATTTGTCAACGGTGTCGACAGGAATTGGATTTATTTCCTCGATGATGATCGGTTCCTCGATAACGATCGATTCTTCATTCGGATCGGAAAAATCACCCCAATTATCATCCCAACCACTTTCAACTTCTGCATTTGGCTCAGTTTTGAAAGTTTTAGTTTTACATAAATTTGAGGGCTCTGGAATTTCGTGTTTTTCGATATTTTTGTCAGCTTCATCATGGACATTATCAATTTCCGTTTTTGATTCAAATTCGTTGTTATCTTCCCAAGTGTCATCCCAACCACTTTCAATTTCTTCTTTTGGCTCAACTTTGAAAGATTCGTTTTCGTACAAATTTGAAGATTCCGGAATTTCGTGTTTTTCTATATTTTTGGCAGCTTCATCATGGACATTATCAATTTCAGTTTTCGATTCAAAGTCGTCGTGATCCTCCCAATTGTCATCCCAACCACTTTCAACTTCTTCCTTTGGCTCGATGTTGAAAGATTTAGTTTCCTTCAAATTTGAGGGCTCGGGAATTTCGTGTTTTTCAACATTCTTAGCAGCTTCATCATGGACATTATCAATTTCCAATTTTGATTCAAATCCGTCGTGATCCTCCCAATTGTCATCCCAACCACTTTCAACTTCTTCCTTTGGCTCTATTTCGAAAGATTTAGTTTTCTTCAAATTTGAGGGCTCTGGAATTTCGTGTTTTTCAACATTTTTAGCAGCTTCATCATGAACATCATCAATCTCCGTTTTTGATTCAAAATCATCGTAATCCTCCCAATTGTCATCCCAACCACTTTCAACTTTTTCCTTTGGTTCAATTTTTAAACCTTTATTTTTGATATCATTCAATGAATCTGGGATTCCATGTTTTTCTACATTTTCAAGAGGTTTATCGTTCACATTATCAATCTCCGTTTTTGATTCAAATGTTTCATGATCGTTGAGTCTTTCATTTCTCACTTTATCGTCCTCGTCATCAATTTCATCAATCTCTTGGGTTTCAGGACTCTCCACAGAACAGTTCGAACTTACGTCCGCTTCCTCGCCATCTTCAATTTCATACTTTTTCGTATTTGATAAATACGTTCCCCATGAGATCAATGCTTTTTGAAGCTTGCTCTCTTCGGTTTCATCTAGTTTTCTAGCTTTTGAAAGCATCATTTTTATCAGATCGATTGGATCGTACAGCAAAGCTTCATCAACCTTTCCAATTTTTGAATTAGTTTCTCGATAGGATTCCAACGCGTAATAGTAAGCAGCCAATTGATTGTACAATTGATTGTTTGGTAAATCCCGGAAGACTTCTTCGACGCTCGATGAGTTGTTATCTCGTAAACTCAGCAAGTAAGATAAGCCCAAGAGACAATCTTCCGGTAGAATATGTTTTGCAGACTGCAGAAAAACTGAAAGAAAACATTTTGATATTAATTCAGAGTACTTGGATGGATTTAAATTATCAATAATTTGAAAAAGGTTCTTAAGAAAATAAAATGAAATTTGTTTTTTTGAAATTTTGAAATGAAATTTGACTTTTCCGACGTAGAGATTCGACTTCCCTTGACTGCTTGTAAACTTACAATGGCTTATGTCGCTGACTTCCAGACCGTAACACGCAGTTTCACTTAACGTTGCGACTCTCAGCAAAATTTGGCAAAGCTTTAATTTGCCGTCGTGAATTTCAGTAGTTGAATATCTCGTGTACTTTGGCTCGGTGTTACCAACTCGACATTTCTCGTGTAAGAATTCGTAGAAGCAGGGAAAACTCTGCAAATCAGCATTCAAGTCACCTCGTCTGATTTCTCTCTCGTCAACGAGAGATTCATCCGACTCGCTGCTTGGCTTCAAGGCTGTCGACCAAAAATTTTTGTTGCTGAAATTTTTTATAACTCCGATGGTCGATTGCTTGACCAACTGTGCAGAAGATTTTACTATTCCCGACGATGCTTCGATGATTTTTGGGACAAAATCCTTGACTTCCACTTGAGGCTGAAAATAAAAAATTAAATAAAATTATACACTTCTTATACATTTTCAAGATCCTTTATGATGTTTTTTTTTATTTTACCGTCGTCATGGCATCAGTGAATTCATCATCGCTGTTGCCTGCGTCCTCAAAATTCTCAATGTCGTGTTCCATCATCCACCGTTCGAGACTCTTGTTCAACATTTGTATTTCCAAAAGATGCATCTGCGTGAGAGTCTTTTCCAAAATGTCGGTTGAGCCATAACAAATGGAGAATCGTAAAATTTTCTGACGAAAAGGAAGATCTTGGAAATCATCACAGAATCCTAATTTTTGAGTTATTTTCCAAGCCGGATAGTAGTTGGTATCTATCAACTGCTGGCACGTTGCGGCACAGACGTCGTAATCGCCAAGCTATTGAAGAATGTTACAAGATAATTTTAATACACTGCTCTTTATTACGTTATAGTGGCTATTTATTACGTTATAATGGTAATTAAGATATGAACATGCTAAAAAATTATTTGCTGTGTTCAAATATTTCAAACCTCGAACGCTTTTTCAGCGATGAGTTGCAAAATTTTTCCTTCTCGGAGTCTCTTGTTTTTTCCCTCGATCCGTAAGTAACTAGCCAGAGTTAATAGCCTTTGTTGTCGTTTGTATGCATCTCTTCGGCTTTCCAAACAATTCTCGATCAACTTCAGTCTGTCTTGACACGATCTCACTTGGAGTGGTAAAATGTTAATGTTGAATTCATCAAGAATTTGAAGAGAATTTATTAATTCAAATTCTTCTTTTATTACTGGATTTTCGTCTGTTATTAAATGAAGGCAAGCTCTGAAATTCACGTGAATTAATATTTACACGAATTACCGTCTATGAAAGTAAGAAAGATTCTAAAAAATATTTGAATAAATACTTGGCCAATTCCATGTTGTAATCGATTAGAGTCTTGGAACTGTTAAAATATTCTTTGCTAGCCTCCAAAATCAAGGTCACTGCTCTGTCGTATGAAACTTTCAAGAGGGACTGATCATTCTTCTTAGTTTCAATAAGATTCGCACAGTTTTGAATGTTGATCTTGATACTCGAAGCCAGACGAGCCGACACACAGATTTCGAAGCAAACTTCAATATCGATGCACCCAAATATCAAATCGTGAAGCTCCAAAATGTCGTTCAATAATTCGGTCCAAGCATTCTCATCTGGTGGAATTGTCCTAAGGAAATTTTTTTGCGTTAATTCAAGTTCATAATTAGTTTAAACGTTTTTTTAAATATTGTACTAACGGCTTGTTCAAGCTCATTGCCATCTCGTTGAGGATGATCTTAACTTCGTCCTCTTTTGATTTATTACCATGAATGTAACGAACAGTCGTTTGCACGTCGTATTTATTCAGAATCTTTAAGCCGATGATCTCTCTTTCAAGATTCTCAATTCTTGATTCCGATTCTGTGACATTTTTGTTCGATTTAGGTAACGATTCAAATATTTCCTGTGCCCTGTCGTACATATCAGTCTCCGTACAAGCATAAATGCAATCGAGAGCCAACGAGATCACATCATCCACCATAGTCATGATTTCCGAATTCTGAGCATGCTTCAATGATTCGAATAATTTCGCTGGTTTCGTCAAATCCTTTTCGCTCAAGGCGAGAAGATAATTTTGAAAAAGACGTTTATCGAACTCGCCACCCTATAAAAATACAAATAAATAGATTACATTATCAAAAATCAAATCATCCAATATTCTATATATGAATTGAATAGAAAATAAGTAGCTCACTAAATATTTGACTTTTCTTCGAGCAAACGGTAAAACATAATTTTTTATATCAGCGACAAAGGTGTCCTCGTTAGAGGTGCTCATGAGCAGCTGAACTTTTTCCAGATCGCTTAATTTTTCTAATTGAGCCAACGACATGTTCTCCACGTAAACTTTGTAGACAAGATCGTCGAGAGTTTCCAGTTCCATTAATAGAGTTTCCAACCCGTTTATATTATGAGATTTTCCAATTCGTATCAATTCCAACGCATTGTCGATTATGCAGCAGTCTCTTTCGATTTTATAGGCTCGTGTTTTGTACCATTTTGTTAGGAGTTCCGGAGTAAGTTCAGTATTCCTTTAAAAATTGAGAGTCAATTTTTCAAGAATATACGAAAGTTTTTTATCGTCCTTCAGACTTACCGGTATGCCGATAAGGATGGATCAGAATCGTACAGAAATTGCGAACCATCATCGACATGAGAATCAATTGCTTCGATAAATTCCATTTTTTCAGACCAATCTTTGGGTCTCAGTTCTCTTTGGAAGAGTAAAAAGAGCTGACCGTCTGTATCACATTCCGGTAATAGTTTTTCGTATTTTGATGGATTCAAGGTTTCCGGAAACCAACTAATAATGGCAAGCCAGTGAGGCATCAGCTGATGCCCGTGGTAGGTGAACATTATGCCGACACCTTCGCAGTTTCCATCTTTGGCGAATCTGTATAGGGTCAACATATATTATTTTAATGTTTCCTTATTGAATTTAATATACTGACTGCTTATAAGCAAAACATCATTTTTTTGGTAGAATTTTACCTAACAGCATTTTCAACAGCTGTCAATTGACGAAACTCTTCGTAAAATTCCTTTTTATATTTTTGGGGGTCTTCCAAAATAATCTGATACGTTTGTAACTTATCCAAATGATCCAACAACTTTCTTCTAAATCTAATCAAGTCCTTTTGCGCCCCTGACAAATTTTTGAGATCAATTTTGTTGATGATCTCGTTGACTCTTTGAACCTAAGAAATCATAATATTTATTTATATTCTTATAAATTTATGCACGTTTTACGTTAGCAATGACTCTAGAGAGAATAATGAGAAAAAAAGATGCGTAAAATTTTATATAAATAAAAACATACTTCTCGTAAATTCAAGTCCACCTGGTTGAGACTTTCCCAGTCATCCGAAACTTTGTCGGCTACGAATTTCCCGTCATCCTTTTCCCCAATTGCTAATAAAGTTTCCAAATTGGCTCCTTTCAAACCGAAATTTAAAAGTTCTCTCGCTGCTTCTAAACTCTCCGGCACACGTGTCATACATTCGTTCAGAACCCACGACCTTTTGCTCACTTTGCCCAAATGTTCCTGTATGTCGTTCAAGGAGAACTGTGACTTTCGCCACTGCGTTTGATAAACGAGGTCCGTGTCCAGATTGTAAGTATTTGCCAATGTGAGGGCTTCTTCATATTCCTAACATACCAATTAATTTAATGTAATTAAATTTTATATAGTACATTACGTATAAAATTATTTTTTTTAAATATGCATACTATTTTAAATAAGAGAATAAATACGAAAACTGTTACCTCAATATCAATTTTTCGTGAATAAAGTTCCTCCGGTGTTGTACTCTTCAAACCTAATATTCGGTAAGTTCTTTGGAGAATTTTCGACTTTTTTCTCTTTGGTTGAAACTTCTCGATGTCAGTAATGGAATACAGAGCACTTTGCACAAGACTTGTTGTGTAATTTACGATTGTCAGAGGCTCCACTTCATCGTCGTCCTTTTCACTTTCCGAAGAAGCTTCTGAAAAACAATTTCGTATATAACAGATTTAAATTATATATTTGATATTCCAAAAATATTTTATTAGTTTATTAACCTGAAACATAAATTTCGCTATTCGACTCTCTATTCCGTTTTTTGCTCGTTATGAATGTCTCGCAATCCAAACAGAGAAATCCACAATTCGGAGAAAGTTCTGATATTTGCGGTTGTCCGGACAAAAATTCAGGACACGTTCCAAGTAAATTTCTTAAATCCTTGATTGAACACACAGAGATTGAACCCGAGTATCTTGCGATGATTATTGCCTGAAAATCATTATTTTTTAATTGACTCTACTTAGCTGAAGTCTCGATATTGGAATATGAAACGGTTTCTTACGTTTTCCGACCACCATCCGATATCCATAGGACAAAATTCCGAAAGACCCGGAGGAAATTTTTTAAACCGTGGAATTCCTAGAGGGTTTGGTGCATTATGATCTGGCTGGTCGATCAGACTCCATTTCTTTTGCAACCTAAGATTCGGCAAAGTCCAGAGCGATATTGCGCCATCCGTATGTAAGCAAACGAGATTATTGCAACATGGCGATACGGAAATTCGAAAAATGACTGGTTCCGGAGGTGCCCTGAATTTCGGTACAAAATTCCAGAGAGAAAATTTCGATTGGCTCGTCGAATCTTGGTCAAACGTTACAGACAGCTTGAAGTGAGGATAGTCGTTGAGAGGCCGCCACGAAGTTAATCCAGTATCCGATGCGGGTGCCTGATATAAAAACAAAGCTTATTAATTATTAGCAAATAACATCAATTTGCAATCCGTCAAATTACTATTCAAATTCAATTGAAGAACTCTATAAATGTATTTATAAAAAGCTCTGTAAACATTGCAGCTCACGTTTAAATGCTGTGTAATGTTATTTCCAGCAACTAAGTATAGATTGTGCTTGCTATCGTAAGCAAAAGCATTGACGCCGTTCCTATAGAAATTTCCGTACGAAAATTCGTAATTTTGAATATAAGATTGTGTTCCGTTGATTCGGTAAGATTTCAGTAATCCACTGTAAGTGATCGAGATGAATTCATGAGTCCATATTTCACGTTCTTTTTTTGGCTTGCTGAAAATCATGGACGCGATGGCATCGCCTGCTTCGAGAATTTCCGGATTCTGTGACATCGTTTTGGGACTGATATTGAATAAATTGTTCCCCAATGAACTGTAGAAAGATAAATAGCCATTGCTCGATGCCAGGACAAGAATGGATGCGTCCGGACTCCAGACAATTTTTCTCCATTGAGGAAAGGCATCTTTTGGGACTGTAAAAAAAAGAAAAACAATTTTAAAATGATGTTTTTTGTAGCATACTGATAATTAATTGCAGGTTTCAAAATATTTAATACCACTAAAATTTTAGACAGATATTACCAGAAGCTTTTCCCACAATCGACGAGTACTCATCTTTGGATTTTCTAATCTCAATTACATTTTCTTGAAGGATCGCCAATAATCTACCATCATCACCAACAGCAAATTTCCATGGCAATGTTAAACCCAATTGTTGCGATATGCTCTCAGGCAGAGAATATCTATTGTTTAAATATCTCAGGGCATTTTTTATTGTCCCTGTATTCGGAAGGATCGCAGCATCGTTCTTACATTTCTGAAAATCATACGGAATAAGGGAATTGCATAAAAATGATGAAAAGTACAGAAAAATAAAAAATATTATACACAAATAAAAAATTGCATAAGAGAATTAAAATTAGAAAGAGTAATTTTAACATATTAAAAAAAACATTGGCTAATAATTGAAAAATTTATACGTGACAGATTTTTGACAGATGACAAACGAAACATTGACAGATGAAGTGCGAAGTACAATATTGTACGTAATTATTTTTTAACTTACCACTAATTCCGGATCCTGTTTTTTTACAAAATATTCCAACAACTCGTATAATATAGAATCATCTTGGAAATCTTCTTTTTCCGTAAACTTTTTATTCATGCTCATTTTATGGAACTTAACCTCGATGACATTCGTGTTTATTCAGACCAACTGGCGAACGAAGCGCTAAGTTTACGATACGGTGGGACTGCAAAGTTGCTGAGGAGCATACCGGTGAACAGTAAAATTACGGATAATTTTCGTAAGATATATACTTACCTACATAATTTTTGAATTACGTGGAAATTGTTATTTACATTGTTTTTTTATTTTGGTATTGTTTAGAATTGAACTTGATATTACTTTATTTAGAAATGCAACTCCTGCTCAACGTGAAATGAAGACTGTGCATTTTTGGCATAAATGAAGCAGAGCATTTTCGGCAGATTCAAGAACAATATGAGAAAACTGTAGTTATTTCTCAGGTTTTTCTTTTCAAATTAACGAAAAATTACATCGATCAGTTATTTTTCTTTATCTCTCTACGGAAAATTTCATATCAAGCCACGACGCACACGTACAGAACACCAGCAAATTTTGAAAGGATATAGTGTCTGTGGTTGTCACTGTAAATTTCGCCAACGTACAAGTACATACTCGACACCCCGGAAAGACATTAGCTTTTTTTCGATCATTTTTCTCGTAATATGTCAGACGGTGAGGATGACTTTATGGTCGACGAAGAGGAGGATTATGGTCTCGTAAGTACAAAAATGTTATTCCTATTTACATCGAAGTGAGTAAAATCCTGCACTGCATGCTTTTTCATTCCGTTTAGGTTATGTTTCCCGACTTTAATGTACACAATGCATAAAAATAGTTCAGACTTTGACGATCGCCTTTTTAAAATTAATTTGTATCCTGATTTTAAATTCTATATGGAAAACTATGCATAACGAAATTTTTTGGAGTATAATGTGTGTAAAAAAAAAGTAGAATCAAGTCTCAGATTTTTGAGTTATGATGAAGGAATGTTGAAATTTATGTTTAAATCAATATGAATATTCTGAGATAGATACGTTTAATATTTTGCATTTTATTATTTGGGTATTTTCAATTTTTGGTTGAAATTCTTTATAGAATATCCTGAATATTACTATACAAAGTCTTTGGTGTGGTTCCGGAAACATACAGAGACTCAGACGGATAGCAAGATTGTTACTTTTAATATAATAGATTCAAGCAGAATAGTTCACTTATTTTTGTGTTTGAAGTTCTTGATGTAGATCTTCCATAATAATGTCTGACATTCGTTAATGTATTTTCAGGAATATTCGGAAGATTCGAATTCAGAACCGGACGTAGATCTAGAAAATCAGTACTATAACAGTAAGGCTTTGAAGGAAGATGATCCTAAGGGTGCTTTGCAGAGCTTTCAGAAAGTTTTGGATCTGGAGGCTGGTGACAAAGGAGAATGGGGTTTCAAGGCACTTAAACAGATGATAAAAATCAATTTTAAATTGGTAAATATTAATACCTTAGAATTCATATATTTAGTATCATGAAGCATTCAAATGCTTATTCAATTAATCTATTAATAATTCAATAAAATTTTGTTTCAAGTCTAATTATAGAGAAATGATGACAAGGTAC
This sequence comes from Cremastinae sp. B BG-2022a, assembly GCA_030522605.1. Taxonomy (NCBI): domain Eukaryota; kingdom Metazoa; phylum Arthropoda; class Insecta; order Hymenoptera; family Ichneumonidae; species Cremastinae sp. B BG-2022a. The sequence continues at coordinate 98,636 of JAPYYX010000088.1, forward strand.
AAGCAACTGTTAACTTACATAAAAAGTGCAGTAACAAGGAATCATTCTGAAAAATCAATAAACTCCATACTGGATTACATAAGTACATCAAAAAATGTAAGTTTTTCCAATATTTGTGGTTTTTTTTTTGGCTATACAACCAATATAAATCTGTTTACAAGAATAGTATTCTACAACTCGCTTGAAAGCTCCTTTCATTTCCACCATGGGATAAAATCGATTATTTAATAGATTTCAGAGCAGAATTACCTCTTAAACATGATAATGTGATTCCCAGACTTGTTGCAATTAATATTAACTCCTGTACATCCATCATCATTTTCAAAGAAAATTGCAAACGCTTACCAGAAATACCTTTCATGCTCCTCAAAACAGATTGGCTTTCAGATGGAGTTGCTGCAAGATTTTTATGAAACAACCCTCGATGCTCTCAAAGATGCTAAAAATGACAGATTATGGTTTAAAACCAATACAAAATTAGGAAAACTGTACTTCGATCGTTCAGATTTCAATAAATTGGCAAAGATTCTCAAACAACTACATCAAAGTTGTCAAGTAAGTTTTGCTTTTAAACATTCACGATCTTAGATAGGTGTTGTGAAATGAAATAAAAGTATTTCTTTACTGACTTTTTCCCTTTGCATTAAAGACAGATGAAGGTGAGGATGATCTGAAAAAAGGCACGCAGCTGTTAGAGATTTACGCGTTAGAAATTCAGATGTACACAGCCCAAAAAAATAACAAAAAATTAAAAACTTTGTACGAACAAAGTTTACACATAAAGAGTGCGATACCCCATCCATTAATAATGGGCGTTATAAGAGGTAATTTTTCATTCTATTTAAAACGTACATCAATCACTGAAGAAATTTATAAATTTTTTTGCTCAAACTGTTTGGCTGTTGCATAATAAATTAATAAAAACACTATTTGAATAAACTTATAGAGTATCGTATCAGTATCGTAACTGCAGTATTTGTAGAAAAATGAGGTAAATAAAACTGATACTATTTTCAGAATGTGGTGGTAAAATGCATCTAAGAGAAGGTGAATTCGAACGGGCACACACAGATTTTTTTGAAGCGTTCAAAAACTACGACGAATCAGGATCTCCAAGACGTACAACGTGTCTCAAATATCTTGTTTTAGCGAACATGTAAATATACTCTTTTTTTCAGTTGGAAGATTAATTTTAAACAATGTTTTATAGTTTTATTTTATTCTCTCTAACAGGTTGATGAAATCGGGCATTAATCCATTCGACTCTCAAGAAGCGAAACCGTACAAAAACGATCCAGAAATTTTGGCGATGACGAATTTGGTCTCGAGTTATCAGAATAACGATATTAATCAGTTCGAACTGATCTTAAAACAGAATAGAAACAATATAATGGATGATCCTTTCATCAGAGAGCACATCGAAGATCTTTTGCGTAATATACGAACTCAGGTATGAAATATAATTTTTTTGTGAAATTCTGTAATTAAATAATACGTATTATCGCAAATTTAGAAATATAACATTTATGGGAGAAAGGATTACACAAATAAAACAATTTCTTTGATGTTCGTAGGTGCTCATAAAACTCATCAAGCCTTATACAAGAATCCACATACCATTTATAAGTAAAGAATTGAATATCGATGCCTCGGAAGTGGAAAGTTTGCTCGTTTCTTGTATCCTCGACAGTACTATTCGAGGAAGAATTGATCAGGTTGGTATAAAAAAGTAAACACTGAGAAAAGAAAGGAAAGAGTAATTTCATAATAATTTGTTTTCATGTTTTTATCAATGCAGGTGAATCAGGTACTTGAATTGGATAAGAAATCGCTTTGTGCGGCTCGTTACAACGCTTTAGACAAATGGACAAGTCAATTGCATTCGTTGCATCTAGCTGTAGTAAACAAGATGTCGTAAGCGATGCGAGAGAACTCTTAATGCAAATAAATACGAACTAATATTACGGTGTATAGAATAACGTTACGAATGCCCCATTTGTCAACAAACATGTGAAATAATAATAAAAAATCGAGTGTGATATTTTATAGGTAAAGAAAAAATATTGAAAAAAGATTTTCGATATATTCCGAACCTTTTAGAATGAAAAATCTTTTTGTTGCTTTAATCGAGAGTTAATTGATTTCCTTTTTGCACAGAAACTCTAAATGTGGTATATTTGGTACTTTTAATCGTTGACAATCTATTGATCTAAATCTTTTAAGAAATTACGGCAATAACCACACTAAATAAGATATATACTAAAAAATTTATTTATATTTCGCACTTTTTGTTCATTTAATTCCGAGTTCACCTGTAACAGAATTGTTTAAATGTCGCTTTTATGATTCCAATAGCCTATGCTACGAAACGGATTCCCTTTGCTTCAATTTGTCGCTGGATAAATCTTTTCGTTGTGATTATGTTCAGTTATGGTCAATTTTTTCGTTTTTTTCGCTCAAATATTATCTCAGCAAAAATTATTCCCTGTTAAAAAATATAAAAATTTGTAAATAATTTCTTCAATCATACATTATTTTTTGCGTACATTGTATTATTTGATTTTTCTCGTTTTACTATTATTTCACAATATGAAAAAATTTAATTTTTTACATTTCCTTTTAATTGAATCTATAACATTTTTAATTTCATAATTTTTATAAATGATAATCAGAAATAAATTTCTGATTAACTGTAATGTGTAGTTTTTAATCGATAACTATATTTTGCGGTTAAACGATTGCATCGGGTACACCTTGTTGAATTTGAATTACCACTACGTGAATAGTTTCCTTTTAATTGGGTCAAGGGGCCAATTTTGTCGAACCTAACGACAATTTTTCTCGCTAACGAGTAGTAATTAGAGAGCTACTGTTTTAGTACTATTCTCCGGTTTGCCGCGTTTTCCGTACCACTTTGACTTTTTATTGGCCCGATCGGAACAACAACGAACCTTTTAAGATAATCGATCGAGGTTTTTGTTGTTTTCAGCACAAGTACCAAGAGCAAAAGAGAGTTCACTCCACTCGAAGCGCAATATATTTTGTCGAATTACACCTACGAATACTTTCGTTTGACAAATTTCTCCACACTGATGAAAAAAAATATCGAAAATACAAATTGAAAGCTATTAAATTAATTTTTTAATTTTTACTAAAGACATAAAGTTCTTTGATTTCGTTTCTATTTTCATTTTATTATTATTTTTTTGATGATTAAAAAAATGATAATGTGTAAATGAAATTTTGACATTTCTAATTGCAGTTGATTAAAAAATATTTAATTAATCTTAATTGATAAATTTAGGTTTGCTCATCAAGAATTTGAGTTACTAGATTTCGTAAATTACTAATTTGTCCCTTAATATCGAATAATTAAACTTAAAAAAATTATGATACCAGGAAAATTACTTCCTGATTGAATTTTTCATACAAATGTGAACAGTTTTTGATGAAAAAATGCTCGACATTCCCGTGCGTTGTTTAAAAATCTCAATCAAAATTTCTTGAACTTCTGATTTAGACGAATACGAGGAAAACTTATAAATCTCATAAGAAATCAGTTTTTTAGCTTTTCGATGTTGAATCATTGAGTTTGACACGGGACATGAAATTTTAAATCGAAGGTATCCGGAGACAATTGGCTCCCTGTAACACGAGTCGACTGTATCGTTGTACGCGTTTGCTCCTTTTTCCCGAGCAAGTGGAAAATCCATTCGAGGTTAAGAAGCATGGACCGCTTGGGGGAGGAGGAAAAAACGAAACGAGGAATACGTAGAGCTCGCTTGGGACTCTCCGCTACATGCAAGCGGTGGAGGTAAGTCTTCAGACATGTACAGAATCTCTTTTATTGCCGCAATAAATCAATTTCAAGCGTATCTCGCGTATAAACCGCTTTTTACCTGTGTATACGTACACGTGGGCGCGTCTTTCGCACGATATCCCCGATACACGTGCACAAAAATTGATTCATGCGTTTCTACGAGAGTAGTAAAAAGGTTGTCTCTTGGTGTTTCTCTTATTACGTATTCGATAAGCGTTTTTGACATGATAATTCGGTGAGATATTGCTCACGTGAAAGAAGTTATCAACGTTTTGTGAATTTGAAACTTTTTTTATCTTCAGTCCTGGATTACATTTTTTTAGTAAAAATCATAAATAAAATCTTAAAAATTATAAATGAAAATTAAGTAAAAAGCTTGAGCCTTCGACAAGCGTTTTGACATGATAATTCGGTGAAATATTGCTCACGTGGAAGAAGTTATCAACGTTTTGTGAATTTGGAATCTTTTTATCTGGAATCCTGGATTAAATTTTTTAGTACAAATCGTAAATAAAATTTTCAAAATTATAAATGAAAATTAAGTAAAAAGCTTGAGTCTTCGTGTTTCTCTTATTAAGTATTCGATAAGCGTTTTGACATGATAATTCGGTGACATATTGCTTACGTGAAAGAAGTTATCAACGTTTTGTGAATTTGAAACTTTTTTTATCTTGAGTCCTGGAGTAAATTTTATAAGTAAAAATTATAAAAAATAGATATCCATGAAAATTAAGGAGAAAGGTTGTTTCTTGGTATTTCGCTTATTACGTATTCGAGAAGCGTTTTTACTTAATAATTCGGTGAAATATTGCTCACGTGGAAGAAGTTATCAACGTTTTGTGAATTTGGAATCTTTTTTATCTGGAATCCTGGATTAAATTTTTTTAGTAAAAGTCATAAATAAAATTATAAAAATTGTGAATGAAAATTGAGTAAGAAGCTTGAGTCTTGGTGTTTCTCTTATTACGTATTCGACAAGCGTTTTGACATTATAATTCGGTGAAATATTGCTCATATGAAAAAAGTTATCAATTTGTAATATCTTTTGAGACACGATTTAAATTTATCTTGACTTTTATCACAACAAAAAAATGTCATTTTCTAAAAAGAAATTAAATATAAAAGATTGGGATCACGTTTTAATCTTCAAGATATTAGAATTCTATTTTCGAAATAGTATAACATTTGTAAATTATATAGACTCAAATCCCTGTTTTGTTTAAGGTTTCAGAATCAAATATCATCGCTTCGTACTAATTAAATTTGAAAATTACATTGCCATGTAATCCTTCAGCTAATCAAACTACAAGGACATCGAAACCAGTTATTTTTAATCAGCGTCTCTCAAAAAAAAAAAAAAGTTTCAAACAGCAGATAAAATAGCTTGTATCCTCGAAAATAAAAGCGAAATGATTAGAGTTGCGCAAAGCAGCGGTAGAATGAAGATGAAGAGCCATAATCGTGGCTCGTATATTGGATTGACTTTTTACGATTTCTGGGGAGAGAGGACGCGTGTCCTGGAGGAGTCCCGCAGCGCGGGTTGTACGTTTGCCGGAATGATGAGAATTTTCGTTGAAATAGACCCGTTATGTAACGGCGAGAGAAACGGCAGAGGCGAAATGAGCTGGAGAACCGGCCTCGTACAGATATACGCGCCCTGGGTGCAGAGAAACGCGAGAGCAAGCCGTGGTAAGCAAGATGTCGCTCTTAAGTGAGTTACGCGACGTTTCTTCCTTCCAGCCTCTACGAGCCCAATCCTCCACGCGGTCTTCTTATTCTTTTTTTTATCTCCCTCTCTCTCTCTCTCTCTCTTCCCCTCTATTTTCCCTCTCTAGCCCTCTCCTCTTCTTATTTACTGTTATTTCTCAGCGCAGGACACTTTGCCGAATCCCCGGGAACTTTGTCTACGGCGATGTTACAAAAACACGTACACAAACGCGTTCGAGTCCCTAGACGGCACGAACGGTGCCGGGCGTAGCATCTCAGCCAACAACCCTGCTACGAAGTATAACGCAAGTTCCTCTCTCTCTCGCTCTCTGTCTCCTTTTCTCTCTCTTTATACCCTTCGTGGATTTAACGCCCCGGGCTGAGAGACAAAAAAATAAGAACGAGCGTTGCGAGAAAATGAGCCTGAGAAGTATAAACGTTAACTGTCTCGCTTTCAACTTTCGCGAGCGCTCTCTCGCTCTCTGTTCCTCGAAGAAAATTCGATTCTGTCCTTCTATGACGTTTTGACATGTAAGACACGCTTTGAGAAGAGCATGCGATGGCTTTGGTTAATTTTGGAAATTTTGAGGAATCAGGACGAGGCGGAGAATAAGAGGTTAATAATTTGTTTTGTAAAGTAAGAGAGTATTAAAATATTTGTAGACTTGGTTAATAATTTGGATACACGAGAGTCTGGGAGAGGAAGGGATTTTGCAAGGATGGTCGGATTACCAATACTGAGAGCGAAACGTTTTAATAATGTTTGGTGTACTTGATTTGGTTGGAGTAATTGACAATTCTCAGACATTTTGTCATTAAGGATGTATCGTACGGACTGCAAAAAGTGATTTGAGTCGTGAATTGATAACATTTAGCATTTAGTTTTTGCTTTCTTGTGAGTTGAAATTATTTATCATTTTATTGAGAATGGAATTCTATGGTTGTGCAACTTTTTATTGCAAATTTTCAGATTATTTATTGTTTGAATAATTAAAAAACTCAAATTTCAGACAAATTTATTTAAATTTTGGTGTTGACATATTTTTCGTGTGTGCAAAGTACGAAAAAAATTGATTGACACAAATTCGGTGTTTTCAATGCATTTATAATTGTAAGACGAATTTATGAATTTTTCACAAGATATAGAACAAAATTTTTACAAGTTTGAAATTATAGATGTCTTTTGAATCATACAATCGATTTCAATTTGGCGGAGTGTTGTATAATACATGTACCTCCCAAAATATCAGCGATTTTTGGGCTTTTCGAAGATAAGTCAACACAACCCTTGAGAACTCAAAAATCAAGAAGTCAAGGATCTTCGATTTGAGAATAAAAAAATACAAAATTTTTTAATTTTCTAAAAATAACTCTCACGACCTTTGATAATTTCTACAATAATAAAAATTTTCCTTCGACAAATAATTTTATAATATTTTTAAGAACAATTTGCAAAAATTTCAGCTATTTTAGGATTTTTCCAACATAGGCGTTAATTCAAGAATCAAAAAATCAAGGATCCACGATTCGAGGCTAAAAAATCCAAAATCCATAAAACTTTTGCAACTTTTCTAAAAATAACTCTCACGATCTTTGTTTATTCTTGGAATAACAAATATACTTCGGTAAAGAGGGATTATCCCAATTTTTTGGTGCCTTATTTCTTCATGAAACATATATCATCGGAGATAATTCCCGGCTGTCAGGACGATAGCGTGGTCGTGAGAGGCGAAGGAAACTGTTGTGGGAAACGGGTGAATGTGCCTGTGAGAGGCTTAAATATCGGAAGCTTTTCTCTCCGGGATATTTCTCCGAAAAGAAAGGGATGACCGAGACTCGGAAAGAGTTCGAGCCAGGATTCGAGCTCGTGATCTTTGGAAATTTAAACCCTGAAATGATATATACCAAACGTATAGAAAATTATTTTGTTATTCATTTAAAATTTAACAATCTCATTGCAATAGATAGAGGTTTGCCTTTTTTACACATGAAAGAACGCGAGTAAGCTTCGCCCTTTCAACGTGTACTCCCTACAGAAGGAACTCGGTTCATAACTCGGGCCCTCTCCGGATCCCCTTCGTCCTTCCCATTTATCCTTTCTGCTCTTCTTGTTGCGCTCCGTAGGATCCACCCCGGATTTCCTGAATTTCCATTGGCCCGCATTAAACGGAACTATATTTAACCGGCGAGTAAATACGAAGCATCCAGTGTGACGACTATCATTTGTTTCTTCGCGAGTAAAAAAAAAAAGAAAGAAAAAGAAACAGCGGACGGATAAGAAACACGGTTCACTGGAAACTTTTCCGGATGCTTGTTCCTGTCTTAAGGTGGGCGTTGCAGGAGGGAAATTCGGCGAGGTTAATCGACCTCTCAAGTATGCCGGACTGATTAATCCACGGCTCAGGATATCTTCGAACAAGAAAGCGCGAATAAGAAAACACGCTCTTCTTCTTCCTAATGAATTTTTTACCAAAATTGGAAACGAGCTTTAATTAACTTTTTCTAATTCCTCTCTCGCTCGTTCCATCATCATTTTTCCCCGTCAGCGAACAAAAAAAGGAGTGATAAATGGTAAATAGTGGTGAAGAGAGCCACTAAACGAGACATCTCGATTTCATGAAATTTTCATGCGCCCGCGTTGATGAATTCTCGATAAAAAGAGAGCGAAAAAAAGTGTCGTGAAAATGCCATAACGCGTGGATACGCTCCGATATAAATAGGAGGATGTTTTGGAAACAAGGGAAAGCCCGGTAAACGCGGAAGCGAACGGTGAGGGGAGCTCGTTGGATCGGACACATTTGACCCCTCGTAGAACAGTTCATACGGACGGAGGTGCGACCATACGTGCCTTCATAGATATATAGATTTAGGTATAGATATAGACGAGTGTGTGTATGAAAGTACGGGAGAAGAGGGTCGCCTGGAGTTAGAGCCTGCAAGATAGATGGTTCAGCTGGCGTTCCCTATACGTAACATTTCACTCCCATTTATGATGTATCGCGTGCCTTCTAAAAACTGACTGATGTGTGCTTTGCTTCTCCGAAAATGTAATCCCGGGATCCTTCACTCTCGGCGTTTGCACCCCAAATTTCTATCAACTTTTCTTCGCGGTTCCTCCAAAATCGGCTTGTCAAGTGTCTATTTATTCTTCTGTCAATTTAGGGCAATTCATCGGTATTCCGAGGGATAAGAATTTGATACAATTTGAAGATTATCTCCTTTAATGTGAAATATGCGCATAGATTTTTTTTTCGAATCGTCGTTTATATAGTTTTCGAATAGTTTAACATTAAATTTACGTTCTTCATCGAATTGAGTTCTTGTGTGAGGATTTGATCTTAACGTTTAAGTGATTCCAGTGTAAAAATTTCGTTGCACATTTTTCTCTGAAAAAAAGAGTCAGAATTTTCTCGCAATGGATGCAAGTATTACGTCCTGGGTCAAAATAATTATTGACATAAAATTGTAATTCGCGTTTTGAACAAGAATGTAAAGAGAGCAACATTAGGAAGCATAATTCCCTTGCTGCGACTTCGTACACTGCTTCGTCAGCACCTTTTATCCCGTGGGAGCGCGAAATATCAAAGACTTCCACGGGTGAAGATATACAGCGTCGGCAAAAGATAAGGCCCCTGGAGGAGATCTGGAGCATTGAGTTCAGTCTGTCCTGGGTACCCGACCAACGTGGTCGAGGTCTTCAAGATTCTAAACAAATTCTAAATAAAATTTCGTTAAACACGATTCTGACTGACTATGTCCAATTGATCCTGTCAATTTCCTCCCGTAGACAGCCAGCCCCAGTCCCAGATCTATTTTCATAGGTCTGGGGTAACTCTTAGTCGTGGTGCGTCATCCAATATATCGGGACGTAACAGCAAGACAAAATATAGTCATACATTTTTTAAGTTATTTACATTTTTACAAAATTTTAATAAAAAATTACATTACTTGCGAAAAAAAATATAAGAAGTTGTTTTATATCCAAAATTATATAACATTTAATAATAATTTTTATGATAGACTTGTACTCAAATATATTTTATCAATAAAATTATGAATTTTATTCATGCATCGATAAAAATGAATGAATTATGAATTGAATGAATGAAAAATGAATTATGAATACAGGAAATAAAAAATTTTTTAAAAATATTAAAACCATTTCTCTTCATCTTTCCATTGTCGAAACAATGCTCAAGCAAACAATGTACATTGTACTTTAAAACACAAAACTACAATAATTATTGAAAACCCCAGAATATTTAATACCCGTACTTTTCATGCATTTTACGGTCATAAACTTTTTCACATCAGCCTGCGATAAATTGATTGGAACCCCAAATGGAGATATCCCCTCGCGACCGTTCAGAACGTTTAACCATCGAAAACGTACCATGACGCATTTGTCACGGTACAAAACGAACTTTTTGCGGCAAAAAGTCTTTGGCTCTTTATAGGTGCAAACGACACACCGGCGACTTAATTGCATTACGATTTTTTGATCATACCCAGAAAAAGTCGCCGGCTAAGCGTAAATGAAGTGATCGAGGCCGCAGTAAAACGAAAGGAGGATGAATCGCATGCATGAAGAAAGTGCACGAGAAAATTGGCAGAGCGGTTATATACCGGATGAAAGAGGGCAGAAGCGAGATGACCGACGATTGTTCAATTCGGAGCTATCGACAAGACTAATACCGCACGGGCGGATGAGGGATGGAGACTCAATTAAGCTCGGGGATACGTGTACGACGAGGAAGAAAGGCCCTTTGGTATGGTAAATATGGGCAGGGCAACGCGCGAACAGAGCATTCTGTTTATTCATCGGCATGAATATAAACGATACTGGATTGAGTTTCAATCATCTACATACATACATATATCGAATTCTCGAGCCGTTTCCACTTTGGCCGGTGCCATTTAACCCTGACCGGTACCTCTTTTTTATCTATACATTTTTATATCATTGTGAAAAAAAAAATCTTTTTGAGCAAACACTCTCCGACCTTTTTGACGTGCGGCCCTGATTCCGCAATCAGAAAACAATTGAAAAATGAAAGAGCGATACGTGACCCAATCTCGAAACTTTTTCGGGAAACAGATTAGAGAAATTAATTGCTTTTGGATATATACGCTCGTCGAGGTTTCGTGTACGCCGGATCGCGGATGTAAATACACTGGGATTCGAGATATATGTAATTTCATTCTCGTATCGCTGAAATAATGTATTCATATAAAATAGAAATGAAATTGGTCATACGAAACTCATTGAAATATATCGAAGACTGCACGGAAAATGTTATTAAACGCAAATAAAATTTGATTAAACCGAAGGCAAACCAATTAAAAACAGATGGAATTCCTTGATGATTTGTCGTACTTTGAGTTCTTTTTTTTTTCGTCCTTCGCATCGGGAACGGCGATATCCAGCGGGAAATCGATCTGGGAAGCGTGTTTATTGAGCGACTATATCACAGAAGAGAATTATATGTGCTACGTGATTTCAACGAGGTTTGCTCAGGGATTCGTATATATGCGCTCGGAGATTATTACCAAATTACACAGGATTATCGTGCAAGCGTTTGAGCCAGGACCTCGAGGAAGCACGATGAATAATCTCGCGCTCGCGAATGATTTTCCGAGGTTTTGGACATCCTCAGGGCACGCTAGTTTTCGTACAATCGACCATCTATACCTTTCCTATTCGATACGCTAATTGTCTCCATCCTGGATTTCTCGTAAAAATAAACGAGCAAATCGGCACAAATTAGTTTAAGGCGTTCTTATCGCGGTGAGTCGTATTTCGTGAACGCATAAGTGGAACCCTTAAGAAAATTTTGTTGTAAATGAGGTCGAAGAATAATTTTTTTAAAAGCAAAATTTGTTCACTTTTTATAATTAAAAATTTTTGGGTCTTGTGTAACATTTTTTTCTTGAAATGACGACGACTCTTGTAATATTCAAATTTTGACTCTGGAACCCTTCGTAAAATTTTGTTGTAAATGAGGTCGAAGAATAATTTTTTTAAAAGCCAAATTTGTTGATTTTTGATAATTCAAAAATTTTATTCGTAGTTACATCATGTTTTGTGACTTATGTAACATTTTTTTTGAAATGACGACTCTTGTAATATTCAAATTTTGACTCTGAACATTATTGTAGCGTGAAAATTATATGTGTGTGTATGTGTGATTTTCGAATTTTGTTACTGTTTGATCGGTAACGATTCAGCTTGAAATAAGAGATCAAAGCAATCAGAGGCATACAGAAATTGTACTACAAATAAAATCAACACTCGAAATCACTATTTTGAACCTTTTCTTAATGTCGATCTTATCAAATAAAATAAGAAATAATTATTATGCTCTAAATTTTTATTTCTCTAATGCATTTTGCACAGTTTTATGGAAGCACTTTGTTGAAATATATTTAAAAGTGTACGAAATGTTAAATTGAAATGTCGATGAATGGTCTCGTTTAGTAAAACGCATACAGTGTACATATACCTGCATATACGTTGTTAATTAAAGTTTCAAGATCGATTGAACGTCAATCATTCGATGAACCATCCAATTTCTTTCTTTAAATGTTACTCGATTCAAATCTTCCGAATTAGGTTAATTCAGAAATCTTTGACTTCACGGCGGGAATGCTTTATCCTCGCGGGATGAAAAACTTCACTGAGTGATCTTTTCACCAGTGTTGATTTAATTAAGCTCGCGCCGAAAAGTTGTTGCCATCCCTCTGATCAAAAGTTCTTTACGATCCGTTTAAAAAAATAAAGATACACCATTGTAATTTCCCATACGATTGCCCATTTATTTTCCACGCGCTGGAGTAACTTTTGTACGAGTTCCTTTAAATTTAATAAAAGCGATGTTAACTCGCGAGTCAATAAAATTTCTCGACTTTTGTACAAGTTTATATATTTTATTTTACCTACATTTTTTCCGGTGTCCCGAGAAAAGTTTAGCTCGATCCTCTTGGCCGGATGACTCGGCCAGCTCGAGCGGCGAAATTCTCGGTGAGATAGAAGGAGAGCCCGCGAGTTTGGCGCTGCCAGTGCCAGTAGAAATGGAAGATGTGTGAGTGGACGAGTAGATCGCTCCGGCTTGGGTAAGACGTAGTGCAGCGGAGGTCGTAAAGAACAGTTGAAAGTTTCAGAAGGGTGTTTCCCCCAAGGTCTCGACGGTGAGCGCGCGAGGCTCGAGGGTTATACAGCTTGGGATCACTGTCCACCCTGAATCTCGTATTTCACGGAACAAGCGGGTTAAACGCCAGAGAAGAGGAAGAAGAACGCTTTAAGGACCTAACCCGGCACATATACATTCCATTTTTTTATACCGCGTATAAAATCTCGAAATTTTCTCTATATCCCGCCATTCCTCAAAAATCTTGATTTACACCGATCATTTTTCACGAAACGATAAAATTTAATAAAAAAAAAATGTAATTTTTCGTCGTAATGGAAAAATACTTCAAATTGTCATTATATGAAATTGAAGATAATAAAAAACAAACATTTCAAAAAAATACTGATCATAAAACATCAAATTTAATTATTTCTTCAGATACTCCATTTTTCAAAACTACTGAATCTCTCGATTTTCTTTCCTCGCACCCACAATCGTCCTTCCTGAAAAAAACTCATCATAATTCTTTATTACGCCATTCGTAATAATCCAGTCGTAACATAATAAATCAATAATTTATCAGAACAATAATTTCTTTCGTTAAAAATAGATTCGTCAGTCTGGCTCTTTCGTGCGTTCTCCACTTATCGTAGAATTGGTCTGGCCATATAGCTCGTACGGCGTAACGGTTATAAGTCGCGGTGAGCGCGTACATGACTGGATTACAGAAGGGATGAGCATCGGGAGAAGGGACCTCTTTCCCCCTGGTTCTCCCTCCTCATCCTCCTCTTCCTCCTCATCCTCATCCCTACACAGACGGCGAGTATATCTGCACACAGTGTGCATTTCGCAGCGTCACGAGCCCACCTAGCCGCCGGCACTACTTAATATTGCAACGTATTACTCGCGAGTACCAGCCGGCTTCTTCTCTCCCTTCCTCCGACTGCTCGCTCGCTCTCTCGCCCGGCCCCATACACGTGCACGTACATTCGTGAATATATACCCGGTGAAATCATACACACTACACCCGAGCTTGTAGCAACGTTTTTCCACTCGTAGCACGAAATCTCCAGGTTTTATATTTCCACTGCGGCTCCACCGTGTGCGGGGTAGAGAGGAGGAGGAGGAGGAGGAGGAGGGGGGGAGGGCACGGCAAAATGGGAGAAAAAAGATACAGGAGCGGTCCACACGTAAAATGGACTCGCAAAAAGTACGAAATTCATCCCACGAGAATCGATGTCCTATATACGCTCTCGACCTCTTATAACCGCCAAAAATCTCCACCGCGAGGAAAGAAAAATTTGAAAAAAATTTAATCGACCAATTGTGCTCGAGAGTTTATTATCTGATGAAATTTATCATCCGAGGAGTTTTCATTTTTAACTTGATTTTTTTGGTTTTTTTTTCGAGATACGCGAATCGTACGAATTTGTGATTTTTAATTTGTTTTTCATTCAATTTTTTTTCTTGAGTCGGAGATAAATAATTTCGTGGACCGCTTCGGAAAGAGGTATTCGGGACCGAGGTAGAGTTTTAGTGTACAGGAGCGCGAACGAGTGTGGAAAAAAAACGAGACAGCTTGAAAATACGTTATCACCCTTGGGTTTAATTGTTAATTGTTGTCATAAAGAATTGCCTCATTTTCGGCGTATATAAACAAGGGAAAGTATCTCTTTCATTCTTTCGGCTCTTTTTTTTACGAGGGTTCAGCCTGGCGTATATATCGCAGGAATTTTTCTTTTTCATCCCAGGCCGCAATGTTGAGACTCCTGGGCCGGGATCCTCACGCTTCTGCGGCTTTGTAGCCCTCCTCGCTCCTCGTCTTTCCACCCCGCCGTTTCCCCTCCCCCCTCCCCCCTCGCCCCTCGCTGAGGAGAGTTTGCGGCGAGTGGTTAATTGGCCGGTGGTCTGTCGGGGGTTGTTCCTTCTCGACGTTCCTCTTGAACGTGTTAGTCCTGAGTAATGCGCTGCTCTCTAAGCGAGGAGGCTCCGAGGGCAGCGGGGCTTAAGACGGCCCTATATATATTTCATGCTTCGAGTATCGGTGAGAGAATCGTCGAGAGCCAAAGGAGCTTCCACCAAACGAGGAAACGATCCTACACGCTCTACGAACGACTCTCGTACACTCTTTTACCTAATTAATTCATTTCCCTGGTTACCGATAAAAGATACACATGACGCCATATTTTCGAAACATGATGAAATTGCGACGTATGCTCCGGAATCCTACAGAGGGGTCACGACAGCCCCGTATAATTTCGAAAAAATTCGAAATTTCTGGCTCACACTTTTTTGAACCGCATTCCTTTTCGTGAAAAACGAATAATTGTTTCTTTCCAGATTTTTTGAAAGTTTGAAAAAAAATTAAAATTGTGACCAAAAATGAATTAAATGCATTGGGCTAAAAATATTGGGGTGGTGATAATAATCTTTGTGGTCATTTTAACTATAATGTAATTAATTTTGGTGTTTTATAACGATACAAAAGTATCAAAGTCTCAGTGCGTGAAATAATTTTATACATTTATTCATTCCTGGACAATATATTATTTATTCATCTTACCATCTCGTGTATATTGGTACGGAAATTGTTGAAAATCTCTTTTGGGCGGAGGCTTTCGGCAGGAAGCGAGTAGAAGGCGAATATTTGGAGGAATGACTGCTGTGCGTTGGTGGAAATGCCTACGCTGAGCCGAGGGAAATTGCCAGAGCCTTTTCTCACTTTCTCTCTGTCTCTTATCATATTCAAGCGACGAATCCCCCAGCGAGCCCCGCAGATCCTATTTTATCTGCCCCGGGAATCCACATTGGTATTAGGCCGACAATTTCTATGGCGCGCTGGACTATTATGAGATACAGCTACGTATATAGTCCGGAATTCCCCTACATCATTGTATCTTTAACTGAATTTTTTATTTACATTATGGTGTTATATGGTTATTTTATGGTGAGAGAAAATTGAATAATTTCAACATAATTTTTGTTCAAACTATTTTTCAACAATTGGTAAATTATCATTATCGGAAACTTTTAATTAAAATTAAAAAATTCATCAAAATAGAACGTGAATCACAAAACGATATAATATATTCATTTCATATCATTGCAAGCTGCTTAAAAGAAAATTTGAACTGAATTTTTTATTTACATTATTGGTATGACGAGAGGAAATTGAATAATTTCAAAATAATTGTTATAAAAAAAATCTTTGAATAATTGGCAAAATATTTTAGACACTTTTACCAGTAATTGAAAAATTTATTAAAATAAAACGTGAATTACAAAACGATATAAAATTTATTTTCCTACTATTCTGTTCTGTTCAAAAAGAAAAACAATTTATCTGGTGGACATTTGGTGACTTAAAGTTCTATTCAATTTTACGAAATATCATTGGCATTATTTACACTACTTAAGATGCATTGATATGATTCTATATACACAAAACACAAATAGCGAACACATGTATCGTGATTCAGCAATGTTTCCTTCTCCCAGTGAATTCAGGAAAACTTTACCTGTAATGCTGAAGTTCGTGTCATTTTTCGATTTCCGTTTATGTCATGATGATTCGGCTACTTGCAGACTCTGTTCAATATTCGTTTCACTTGTAACTTTTTTTACCGAAAATGTATAGCTGTTAATATTATAACAATTTATCAATAAAGTTATTACTTTCTCGACGATAATTTATCATTTTCTGACTGGGCGCGTCAATATACTCGCCTTTATATTGCTCATCATGTATGTATGGTGTTTTTGTTGGTTATTTTTTATACGCAGGATATAGAGATTACGATACAACACCCTTTCTCGTGCCTCTAATACGTGAGCAACCTTCCAATGGCGGTGGACTCATTTTTCCCATCGATCCGGATTTGCCCTGTGTCCGCAGTTTCTAAATAATTTTTTGACACTGCAGTAGTGCCTGTTAAAATATTTTATGTATTTCAATAAATGTATAAAAAAATTCCTGTTAAAAGCCAAAAAATGACAAAAAAATTGATGAATATTCAACACAGCATTTTCATATAAATAAACAATTACGAACATGTAATTTTTTATTCAAATTTTTAAGCTTAAAAGTGACTTCGATACGTATACAAAAAGTTACGAATCCTCTAATCTGTGATTTTGATCATAGAGTAGCGTGGTGGGAGATACAATTTGAAGTCCTTATATTTTTAATATAAGTAAATAAGTAATTGGATATGTTCAATTATTATGACGTAGCAAAAATTTTGAATAGTCAATAGAGTATTTATTAAAAAAGTATTATCATTTTTACGTATATAGGAGATAAAATTTCCCATCGAAGACTTTTTTTATAAAGTCATTAAAATTTAGTGAAAAATATTTTGATCAACTAAATCGATGAAAATTGTTGCTTAAAATGGATTGAAATACATCGAACATTCAAACGAAAAAAAATTAGTAGGAAATCACTTCGAGATTTCCTGTTGAGCTGCGCGTTAGACCACTATCTGTAAATGAAGATCAGACAAATGCGAATTTTAATTAAATCTTACTAAAAATGGATACGGCACCGCTTCAAAATTGCACTTCCGCGTATCGTTCATTATCTGGCGTCAAGACGGTCTTGAGTCTCTCACCATATTAAGATTCCCGAAAATAAGAGGTTGATTCGAATCCTCGTTGGGGCGTAGTTCTTTGAAGCGTGGCAGGACTTGAAATCTTTCGAATCAATAGTCAGCGATGCCTTATTGAAAATGTGAGCGATATTTTATCCGAGCGAGAGTGTGCGAGGAGGCTTCGTTGCTCATCTCAATATTTACAGAGGAGAAGAGAGAGAGAGAGAGAAAGAAAAATAGTGCGAGAGAGAAAGACAGAGACTTGGGACATTGATCCTGCATCTCGATTATTGCCCGATGATGGATTCAAGGCTCGTTCGTTTTCTTTTGCACAGACGGGAGGATAGCGATGAAATCGAGGAAGGAGCATGGGCGAGAATGGCTGAATAAAATAAAATGAAATAAAGAGAAGTTGAAAAAAAAATCGGCGAAGGAGGAAAGAAAGAGGGAAGGGAAGGAGAGAGCGAGAGAGGGAAAAAGAAACGGAGGGAAAACCATAAAATCGATCGTGTATGTCGTTGGGTGGAAAGAAAACGGAGTCGATCGTCTCTCGTCGCGTCTTGGGACGGACTCCCAAGAAGAGAAGAAGAGGAAGCGTAGGGACTCCATCCTTCTTTGGCTCTCTCACTCACTCTCTCTCATTCTCTTTCTCTCTCTCGCTCTCTCTCTCTTGCTATCTTTATATTTTGCTCCTCGTCTCACACGCATGCGAGTCGTTCCTCGTTCTCGTGGACTTTGGCGCGGTAGTATCTACCTTGGGAGAGAATATCGTTCTGGACTACTACATGTATGTCACGTCTTGCTTCTGGATTACATTTATACCTCTCCAACTTCGTACCGTCCCCGCAGCCTCCTATGAGAAGGCAAGGGAGGTGAACCCGTGGGACCGATGCGCCAATACGTGCCTATAATCTTCCAGCCATACCTCCCTTCGCCGTTTCCGTCTTTTCACCTGCTCGTTTCCCTCCCTTTCTTTATCTCGCTCGCCCTTTCTCCGATAACCACCCTCTCCAATCATCAACGGTTACTCGCAGGCTTGTTCGTTTTCGTTTCTTTGCTTTTTACCTTTTCTACATTGGTTGCTCCTACATGTTAACGCCGCATAATGAAATTTCGTACATTTCAACAATGAAAATCGGGCCCTATGGTAGACTGTGTGTATTTCAAGCAAACAAGTTAGGATGATGGGTATGATTTTTTATTTTAACGTAAAAAAAAGTTATCGCTGAGAACTAAATTTGTTTAATGGATTTAAGCTGGAGTTTAACTTGGTTCAAGTTTTGAGGGTAGTCTTGGTTGCCCTTGCGTCAATATTTAATTGATTGTATATTGACGTAATTTAATTTGAAAAAGTAAGGTATAATTGAAGTATTGTGAAAAAAGATGATTCTTTACTCATGGTAAGAAATGTTTGGTTATTATTTTTTTAATTTATCACCTATTTGATTTTTCGCTTTTCAAAGTAGGAAAAATTTCTACATTTTTCGGAATAAACCATATTTTCAATAAATTTTATTCTAAATAAGTATGAATAATCATTATTCTAACTTGCTTCGTATTTTCTTTTTTACAAAATTTATGTTTTTAGTCATTTTACTGATGAATTCAGCACACTTCAATTTCAGCTATTCGTAGAACAAAAAAATCAGCTGGCAGGCTCGTAATGTGCAATATGTGTTTTTCAACACGAGAAAATTTTCGGACTGCTGTGAACATAGATAAATATACGTCTGGTAAAAAAACGTATGCTAATTTGTACATCGGTCATACATTCATGAAACTTTAAGCAGGTCATCTCTTTAAAGAATTCCAGGTGCTGGAGCAGTAATTTTTTTATTGCCACGAAAGCACGAACAGGATTACAAACCTGTTTACTATCGACTTAATTAAATGAAAAAACTACATTTTCATTAATGTGAAATATTAATGTGAATTATCGTGGCGAGGTACAAGAGCACTGTATATCTCGTTGAACATAAAGTAACTGACGCAAACTCTTGAATAGATTAAACCTCAAAATCTCTTCATCATTTTAACTACTTTTTTAAACATTTTTACCGAAATTCTGTGAGAACAAAAAACAATAATTAGTACGAGGCCTCATTCATACGTTCATCTCAAAGTGGTTGGTTTTTTGCTTGTTTCCGTTCTTGAAATTCAACCACAGAGAAGGATAAAAAGGAAAAGTAAGACAGCATGATACGTATCTTCTTCAGCCACAGCCATGGGGAAGGGAATTTGCTCTTCGCCTAACGCGTATCCTTAACTTTGCCTTAACCTTGTTCCGCGAGCCTCGCTCCGTTTTAGCATCAATTCCGATACTTCAACATTACAGGACTAACTTCCGAATGTCCTATCAAGCCCGCTGCCTAGTAGCCCCTTTCCCGACACGTACGCCCTCTCCTGTTACGTGCCCCGATATAGCCTCGGCTCAGCTATACATCAAGCATCCTTTCCACCTTTTTTTCCTTGCTTCCTGCAACTCCTCTGTCTTTTCACGTTTCGCTTCGTAAGTCGATCGAGCATTCCCCGGGGGGATTTTTTTCCTTCGGCGAGATCTCGGCCTCCTAAACCGCTGCAAAGTCATTAAAATACTTTGGATCTTCAGCTGCGAACGTCTTGTTCGCGATTTCGCTTTTTCTCTCGTTCTCCTCTCCGTATCTCGAGCAGAAGGAAAATAATTCAAGGGAAATTTTTTTCTTCTTTTTTTTCATGAATGACGGGATGAGTAATATTCGGTAGTAAACACGTGATTTTTGTATGCAAAAATGAAGTATCGATAAACAAAACATTCAATTATCGAAAATAGGACAGTTGGACATAAATAAAAAACTTTCGTATACACACAATTGTTTCCATCACGCTGGCTTTCCAGCCAAAAATTAATAATAACGCGTCACACTGCGGATACTATGAATCGTCGAAAATTCTCTCACGTAAAACCTTTTCTGGTTATAATATCGATATAGAGGCTTATAATGGAGCCATTCGGGGCCAAGCGGAAACAAAAAGTGCCAGAGGTCACGAATTGATATCGTTCGAAATTTAATTACATTCTCTCGATACACACGTTCATTTATGAATATTTATTGTATTTATTGTATATACATGGTTAATCTACATACGCCACGTACAGACATATTTACCTAGATAGAATATTTCCTATCGCCGAATTGGCCAATCTTCGTTCTTCAAAAATTTAAAGAACAAACATTCAAGTTTTTCAATCAAATTTATAAGACGAAAGATTTATAAGAACCAATTGTACTTTAGTCACAATTGTAATATCTGGACCTGGTTGAATCGATACGCCAAAGCTACGATCGAAATTTTTCAGATTTAACACACATTTTTGCAAATTTTAATTGAGCACAAAATTTTTTTTTGAGTCGATTGTATTTTTTTTTTAACTTGGAAACGACCAATATGTGATGGATTACTGTTACGAAAAAATATGAGATCATTTTAACTGAGTACACTAAAACTGAAGTATTTTTTTTTACTTGGCTCTTTAACTTTTACTAAATTCTTTAATGCCAATTAGTCATTCTATGTATTTTGGGATACGACGCGATTGGATCTGTTATATAGGGCTTTGATCTGCTTTGAATCAACATCTGCTAATCCGTCGTTCCAAACGAGCAATTCGATAAAAAATAAAATGAAAAAATGCTCAGAATCGAAGCAGTTCACAATGAATAAGTGAAGAGTGAAGTTCGCATTTGGCTTGTCAATCTTTTCGACGCTTACATATGAAAATCGTTATTTTTTTGTAAAACTCGAACTTTTTTTTTCATCACGTTAAGCTCGTGGTAAATTTTTTAAATCTTACAAGATTTTGTACTTCAAAAACGATGAAAGATTTAACTGAACCAAATACGATTTAAGTAGATCCGCGCCACGAATTCGGTAACTGAGCAATTCTCATTCCTTGATACGCGTATAATAGCATGCATAAATAACATCATCGCACCTCAAGTACTAATATTATCCTGCAGAATCTGTATTCCAATGAAGTTATAAGTAGAAAATCGCTATAACTTCGAATTAGAGCTTTCGCCGAAGAAATAATTTACAATTTTGCGCATCGTCGAACCGACCTCGTTTCGCGGTTGCATACCTAAAATAAATTGAATTAACTGAGCTCGCTGCGAACGTCGTTATAATCCACGTGTCTGCATGCACAAAATACCTTCGAGAAGAAACATTTTTAGACTTTATTAGACACAAGTGGGCATACGAAACTGATTTGATTTCCAAAAGCGTTCTGGAATTTCATCAAATAAAAATTAGGGAAACTCTTATTCAGGTTACTTCATCGTGCACATCTGTGAAATTCTTACTTCTGTTATCACACTTGTATGCACGAAGCTTACTGAAATTATTAAAATTAACAATTTGAGTAAATTTATTAACAACGCATAGTGGAGTACGAAATATTATTTTCGAAATTCTTCCTGTGGATTGTATTTCAAGAAATTTCATGAAAATCGAATTCATTTTTGTTTTTAATTAATTTCTATGAAATTCTTCGAAAAAGCTGTTCGGATATGGATCCAAAACATACGAGCAGGGCAAATGTGAAAAATATTGAGCCTGATTCGTTATTGAAGTATTTTCGCAAATTAATATCTTCCGCCATATTTGATTATTATTTATGGGAAGACTCGGAAAAAAGGGAATTTAATTTCGTTCGCATGGCGAATACTTGTATGGCAACGTGCAGGATATTTAACAATTAACTTGCTAATTGCATACACGATACATTCGATTGACTTGAGGTTGAAGTACGCGGCTGCACAGCCTCAAAGCTTTGCCATTTTACGTAAAGCGAGCGGCGTGCATGTGGGAGTAAACACTTCACATTTTTCTAATGCGAAGTACTACTCCAGCGTCAGAGGCTTTTGCCACACTTTCCGAACAGTTAAGTGAAATTCGTTAATTACGCTTCGAAATATTTCGCAAGACCTTTCGCATCGTGGCCGGAAAAAAATCAACCATGAATTCCTAAAATTCCGGCGAATTTCCGGAGTGAGATGCCCGCGGGCATAGACGAGGTAACATAAAATATACATTTTATCACATAATTTCATGTGTATTTCAAACAGCGGTATTGAAATACCGAAAAAAACGCCTTCGCAGAATGAATATTGCAGTTTGGATATTCATTATCCCTTTCTCGGAATTTTGTATTGAAAATTCAAAAAGTATAAAATTTCTCATTAAGGTAGTCCTATTGCTGGTGGGGGATCGAAATTTTGTACCTCGTTTTTTTAACATTTCAAGTGAACTGAGGGTTTAAGTTCACTAAGAAAAGTTCATTGCAAATCGACTAAAGAACAACATACTCAAAATTCAAGTTGATCCTGCATAAAGTTTATTTGTTACATAATAAACAAAATCGTAAATATTTTTCATTAGATTTTTCTAAAAAACTAATCGAAGCTTCTTGGATTCCATATGAAAACGTGTGCAAAATTTCAACAGGCCTTATCGACTAAAAAATAGAAAAAATCATTGTTGAAAATCGTGATATTTAACACGGGCTCTTATGGAAAGTTGTCAAAAATTACGATTTTCGAGAATAAATTTCTTGATTTTTAAGTCGATAACAGCCCCTGGAATTTTACACACAATGTGCATATGGCATCAAAGAATGTTTGTTCAAATTTCCAACGAAATCTAATAGAATTGCTGCAGCGATGGAACTACTGATGTTATTTATATTTTTACAAAATATACGATCGATAAATGTACATCTGGGTTATTTAATTGCGAAAAATTCGCAGTATTGAAGCCTAAAATCTCAGAAATATTTTATTTAATCAGCAAATTAAAAAATAAACAAATTATAGAAATATCGTTCAATGATTCAAACGACGTCGTTAATCATATCGGAAGAAATCCGCACTATCGACTTTATGGTATCCGAAAAAAAGAGCACGTAGAGTCCGAAAAGTTAACGCAGACCTTCAGCATTTTATATAAAGGTATTTTCGATTTTGCCAAGGATGGCCAACCGTCCATCTTAATATCCGACGCGGGGAAACGCTTTTGGTAGAGGGATGACGGGGTTGGAGGAAGCAGGGAAAGATGTAGTGGATTCGTGGTTGATACCCAGTGGGATTCGAGCAAAATTTAACATCGAAAGTTATTTCAGTGGACCGCGATCGAATCGAGACCTCTTTGCGTTAATTATTTATCAGCGATGCTGGATTGATGTACAAGCGCTGGTTAACTGATACGCGAGCCACGCTGGCTTTTTTTTCCCTCCCTGGCCAGGGAGGTTCTTTCTTCCCCTTTGGAGCGAAAGAGAGGCCATCAGCCGACCGTGCAAATAAATGTAAGTCTTGACTACTCCAAGAGCCCCTCCGGTCGTCGGTGCCGCACGTATATACGCGATATACACATAGCATTGTACAGCTTCTTCCTCGAAAATTTCCCAAACGACTGTTCAGAGTAGAGGAACTTCAGCTGTTTTATTTATTTTTATATTTCAATCATCATTGAGGATCCTTGAATTTTTCAATATTTCTCAATTGAAGTTATCCTCGCGATTTACGAATTTACGGGCATTGGTTAGATTTCGGTAGCTCTTGGTTATCTTTTCGAAACAGCCTGTACACAAATGGGTACACAATTCCGCGTTCGTTGGTCCATAAAAGTTGTACATATCCTAGGGATCTCCTTCTCAATGTTGTATATCACTCAGGACGTCTGACAAGGATATTTTCGCCCACCCATGGTATACGCAAACGGTCCATATTTTACTCGTAAAAGGTGCCACACAACTCGGCCATATAGCTGGTAAAAAACTTCTTTTCGAGAAAAAACGTATACGAAAAAATTTTCTGTATCTGCGGGATTTGTTTTATGGGGAACTTCGTCGAATATCGAAAATATGAAATTTTCTTTGAATTAGATGTCCATTTTAATACATAGTGGAAGTGTATTTTATATGAGTTGTAATCGCTTGATTACAGTAACAACCATGAATAAGAATCCACAGAATGACTGGACCCTAAGAAAATTCGACTCTGATGTGCGTTAAAACAATTCAAGATTTGGTGGATCAATATCCACAATTTTTGGTGAAGTCGTTGCCATAATGTTGCCATAAAACAGGTCGAAAAGGAAATTTTTTATACCTTCAGCTCATGCAGAAAAAGATTTTTATGTTACTTTTCACGATTAGTACCATTCATCACTTCAAAGAGTACGATCACAATGAAATAATAAAAATTCCGCTATTCAACAACTGTAACGATGTTAAAGGTCTAATTGCCATCTACGCTTTGTGGAGTAATTAAATAGTGGAAAGATCTTGTCCCAGAACTAACTTAAACACGCGCAATGAATCCTAACCGTACCAATACAAATATACTCCGGTTGATGCAGTGTCATATATTAGCCGCGTTGTAGGTATACAGACGTGTGTACACGATCCCGTAAACTGAGTGAGAAGGATGGAGCTAGCGGTCGGGGAGGTTCCTCCCTTGCTGGCGAGCCCTCACAAGGTGGCAATTCTCTTTGATGCCGAGTCCAACCAATCCTCTTCGAGCTTCCTAACCGATGGTACACTCTGGAAAGCACACATCGCATGAGTGTCTCACAATTCTCCATTCACGTAAGCGGTGTCCCGAAAGCTCGAGTAAATTCCAAAGTGAGGAAAGGAAGCGAATGGCAATGGGCGAGGATGGAAAGATACGTCCAGATTTGAAGAAAAGAAAACGATGGGTGTTGATGAGCTTTGGCAGGATTTGAGTATCATATCACTGTTGTCTGTATGGAAATTACTTAAGGTTTTCGTACCATGAAGGGAAATGTTTCAGAAACAGCTGTATATGAAATTGTATTGATTCATGAAAAAGGAATGAGGTTGGTAATCAAATGATTAGGGGATCGTCACAGCGTAAAATTTTCGAAAAATCGATTTTTTTTAAACAAAATTTCAGCCGAAAATGTTCAGATCGAGGAAGCAGAAGGAACATTGTATGGACCTGGCATCGTCGATTGATCGTAAGTAAATGATTTATCTAAAATTTTCCAACTTCAATCTTTAAACGTGTTTTTCTCAAAATAGGGTTTTTCAAAACGGTGACCACCCTCCAAGGAAGAGTTTTAAAGACATCTAGTTCAAATTTGGAGAGAACATTTTTAACGTCATTCTTTATCGCACTATGGAAGCTTTTTTTTAACTTCTAATTTTTTAAAATGAAAAACTGTCGAAAAAAAGGCCAAATTCGACACTCTTTGTTCAAACCGCCGCCATTTCGTCAAATTTGAAAAAAACGCCCTCCATAGAGCGATATCGACTGTCCTACAGATTAATAATCTTTTTGAAATTTTTGTTTCAGATCAAAATTGCGGCCGCAATCGTGGTCACCGCACAGGACCTTTTTTTGCGTGTCATTACAACAATTTATTTAACAATTATAAACCTAATAAATAATCATTTAAAAAATCATGTTGTATTCATCATGAATGTATTTATTTATAAAAAAACCGGACCGATTACTTTATTGCAACATTAAAAAATAAATCGCGAAAATCAGAGATTTTTCGGAGGGTTTGGGTCTGTGACGATCCCTTAATGTCCAATTTCAGTCTTGAAATTTAACGTTGATCAATGATCAATGTCTACATTAATGAACGAACAGGAAATGTTTTTGATTTGTTTTAATGAACGTTTTTATAAAAAATAAAGTTCTATGGTGTTTTCCTCTAAATAGGCATTTCTGTATAACTTTTTGAAGCAATTCAGTGAATTTTACGAGAATGTTTATTAAAATATCGTGATTCACGTGGAATAGGAGCAGAGATAGAGCGTGCTGGTAGCTTTTTTATCCTCAGATTAGTTAATTTTGCTCCGTTATGGATCGTACGTGGGCAAGCTAGGGGTAGGGATGGTCCCGAAATCCCTAACGTAATTAGCTAGACAATAGGAAACGGCTAGCGGCTATCGGATGCTCCGTTCGCTTCTCGATACTCCGCTCTTCCCTCTTCATACAATGCTTCGTGCGTTGTTACATCCGTCCAATCTCTCCTAACGCAGACCATTCTTGCCCGTTCTGTGTCCTCCGAATTTTAACGAACCCGGCACATCATATTCGGCATCGGCATAGCGTTATTGGTTCGAATATCGTGAAAATTCCAGAATTTTTTACTTTACACGAAGTATGAGAGATACGTCAAAATACACAAGATTTTATTTTGTTTCAAAAAAGGAAAGTTCTTTTTGTTTAATTAATTTCATGATTTTGATAATCCGGAAAAAATTTTGACACATGTCGGATTCTTCGAAAAATACTTTTTAAATTTTTATCAATGGCGTAGAATTCTTTGACAATTAATATTAATTTTTTCAAAATTGATTTTATAGAATTGTTGCAGAAAGTTTTAAGTAGAATGGTCCGCTATATCAATATTTGGAGAGTTCGATGAAATTTGCTGGTTGCGGTTTCCAGCGTCGAATATGGAGATATAAATTTCTTAATTTGTCCCTACCTAGCTCTGGATTAATTGGATTTTCGTATAAAATATTAAAGAACATTCTCATAAAATTCCATTGAACATTTTTTCACATTTTTAAATTTCCCATAATTTTAAAACATAATTAATAATTACGTTAATAGCCTCCTGAAAGACAAAAAACAATATCAAAACCATTTTTTCAAACCGAAAGAGAATCCAAAATGTTCTCGCGAAACTTTTAGTCGTCTCTCAGGATTCATTGAAAATTAGCATCCCCGAGGCTTTTTTTTAATATTCAAAGTCGTAGCCGATAGTGCTTTGGAAATCCAGAGAAAAGTCACAGAGAAAGCTCTTCGCTTCTCCGCGAGGAAGCGTAGAGTTACATTTTCTCCCTCTCTGTCTCTCTCTCTCTTTCTCTCTTCTTGTTATCTATGAAGAAAGTTTGCCAGTCGAGGCAGCGGACGACCCACTTTTTTTCCGATACGCAAAAATTTTCATCGAACATTTCTAGCGTGATAAAGAGGAGAATGAGGAAGAGGAGAGAGGAAATTGCTCGAGATATTGTGCACGTACATGTGTAAGCGCAAAGAATGGGCTGTGTGTTGCGAATTTGGCTTGTTTCGCACATTCTACGCGCCGGTACACACACATAAACACGAATACATATACATACATATACACACATCATATACATAAATATACATATATAACGTGTGGAGCACGAGCCGATAGAGTAGCCAAGGTGTGCGCACTCCAGATAATCCAAAAACTTTTGCTACTTGGACTTCTGTATAGTTTGTTCGGAGCTTCCACAGTGATACAGAAAAGAGAGGCTCCGAATTCTCTCCTCCGATGTTTTCCTCTACTGTTCTTCCAGCTATTTACGTGGTGTCCTGAGAACACGCTCGAACAACGGACAGGCGGGAGAACCGCAAGAAAATTCTGAGACGAAAAGTATTTCGGCGTTTCTCGATCCGAGTAAAAGTTTTGAGTCATGAACGATTTGAGTCGAGTGATCAGCGAGTGATTCGTGTCTCGTGCATTTGATTCGCGTTAACCGCAAGAAAATTTTGAGACGAAAATTATTTCGGCGTTTCTCGATCGGAGTAAATTTTCAGTTAGTTTAGTTTAGTTATCAATGATTTGAGTCGAGTGATCAGCGAGTGATTCGTGTCTCGTGCGTTTGATTCGCGTTAACCGCAAGAAAATTCTGAGACGAAAATTATTTCGGCGTTTCTCGAGCCGAGAAAATGTTGAGTTATCAATGATTTGAGTCGAATGATCAGCCAGTAATACGTGCCTCGTGCTTTCGACTCGCTTTAACCGCAATTCATTATGTACTGGTGAGTTTTGGATCGGAAAATGTTTTAGGACTTTTCTACCGAGGATTTCGTTCAGAGCGTTATTTTCTTTGTTTGGGCATCAAGTTTTCGGACACCGTGTACACGTATCTATAGTGAGAAGCCCCCGAACCCCCCGAGTACGTAAACTTATCTTTTCAAGTTTGCCTCCAAGTTTTACCCGCAGCTGTGAAAGCTGAGAGTGACGACAAACACTCTCCGAGTTTGCCTTCACTCTTTCTCCTCTTCTCTCCTTCTCGAATGCAATAAAAAAAATCGTTAATATTCTCATGAATAAATACGAGAATCAGCGAAAAAGGAAAACGGGTTTCTGTGTCACCAAGTAAATGAATTTATTTGAAAAAAAGAAAAAAAAACGCGGTGAAACTTGGACTGGCTGTCTCTGAAGTTGCTCGACTTATCTTTCTATTAAAAACTTTTGTCATTTCTGCCGTTTTGTTTTACATACACAATGCTTGGCACGTACAGCGCCGAAAAAAATGGTCTGGAAAAACAAAAGAAAAACGTTGAATATTTACTTTCTGTCGATGAAAAATTAATTATTCGCCGTTTTAATTTTTAATTTATCCGAAGTTTCGATTTTTAATGAGAAATTGTTTACTGAATTTTTTTTTCGTAAATTTATGCCTTTTTACCACGTTTCTATTAACCTGCTTCTTGTTCCCATCTTTTCATGTTGGTTTTTGCGTTGACGAAAAATGTATGCGTGTAACGGTATAAAAGTGTGTGTATAAAAGTGTACGCTTTTTTAGAGAATATATTTCGGTCAACATGCGGCTTGGATGTCCACCTTCAGGGGATAAAATGACTATGTATACCGTTCTCGCCTTTGAAGGATTTCATATAAATGATAATGCCTGATAGCTGATGTCCATTAGCTGAAATTTTTGCCTCTCCCTTTACTCGATTACCAGGAGCTGCTTCAAAGGAATTACAAATTTCAACAGGTTGTGATTGGTCTTACGAAAAATCGATCCGGAAAGAAAAAAAAATCCTAGATCAAAAACTTCTTTACGAGGAAAAATGAAATTCAAAATGGTCTTCCAAAGACAAAATTATCTAAGAGAAATTTACATCAGGTTTTAAAATATTTGAACGAAATCACAAAAAATGTTGACGTGATTGATTATTTAGAAAAAAAATGTGAAAAGCCATAGAGGGATCAAAGTCATTAAATTTTGACTCCATTCTGTGCAGCATTTTTTTGCTTCGAGTCCCATTGATAAAATACGATCAATCATGGCATCCAATTAATAATTGTGAGTCTCCATAATCGATACCCGGAATATAAATGAGTGGAAGATAAGAAAAATGGAAGGAAAAAGGAGTTTGAAAAGATTTCCTCGCTTCCGGGTAAGAACAAAGTCTGATGAGTGAATGAAAAATTCAAAGTAAGAGTATAAAAAAGTTCGCTGATTGCGAGGAGCAAGCTTTTCGCATTGTAAGGGTTCGAGGGGAACACGATAACTCGTACGAGAGTGAGAAAAGTCCATTAAGGTCAGCGATAGCGCCATTTTGCGAAGTTGAAGTACGTTGTCACTCGATGAAAGTCTATCGTCCCTGAGCGAGACAATACCTGCCTCGAGGATACTCGAGGTAATGTTTCTTATCAAAAGGTGCACTCACGTAGAGCATAATAATTCAGACGAAAGATAGAAAAAAGCTTTGGTAAAGGTTACGGTTCAGGAACTTTGAAATATTGCGTTAAATTTTTTGTTTGGTTAATTCAACTTCATTGAGATTTTCCTTTTCGTTTGAACTAAAATGCGTAAATTTATAAATTAATCTGTGGAAATGTTTATGCTGATGAGAACTCTATTGCTATTCGGTGCCTGTTTATGCAACGGTATTACGCTTACGGATACGCGTGGATATGCAGAGCTCGGAGAGTAACCGAAGAACCCTATGACATATGATACTCCTACGGCTGACTAAACATATGACCTTTCTACTTTAAAAACTGCACGTGAGTAGATTTAATTCTCCTGTGCGAAATATAATAACAAAAATATCATTGATATGTCGCGAAAAAATTGGAAGTGTATTAAGTTAATAATAACTTGAAAAATGAAACAATAAATCTATAAAATAAAAGCTTATTTTTGAAAAAAAAAATTTTTCTCAATGAAAATGAACATGGAACGAGGAAACGGTAACTAAAATGCAGTATTTTTATATTTTTTAAATTAGAAATATTGTTATATTGTTGTGAAGGTTTTGCAGTATAACATTAATGAAGAATTAATTTTTAAAACATTATAAAAGAAGAAAATCCAAGCCTTTTTCAACTTTCTGGGTTTTTCGAATTTTATTTACAAAATCCAGAAGAAACATGACCCGCGTGTGTGCCCTCGAGCAAATACGATACAAACTTCGGGCGTAAGTCAGCTGTGATGCAAATAGTCGGAAGAAAATGGTGGAAGGCGGTATATGATAAAATACTGAAGTAAAACAAATTCGATGACTATAAAAAGCGTTATTCGTATATTTTCAAAAATACGTACCGCATAACCGACAATATAACTCAAAAATATACTAAAAAGAACACCGAAATATCGATAAAAGTATATACCTTGAACGGCAGCCGCGCAGAAGTTTTCCTTTTGACGTGTCTCGACGTACCGCACGAAATTCTTTTATTCGATGATAATAAAACGGATTTTTGGCATTTTTATTATTTTATATGAAAATGCAGTGCTCGATGTTGATCGAAAATCGATTTTTAATATTTTTTTTTTCATTCCCGTAATCTCGATTATTTCGCGTGGAATGTCCTATAAATGTTGGTGTGCGCGCGAGCTTTTTGATCGCGCCGAGAATTCAGGAGAGACGCAGAAGAATCCTGTCAAAGGGATTCGATAATATATTCATAAGTTTGGCGCGGGGATGCCACTTTGGTGTACCAACGCTATTTTCTCCTCCACATAAATACACATATGTATTTTAAATAAATCTATAAATACAAATATTGCCGTGACCCATTTCAATACAGTAAAAAAGATTGAGATGGAAATGCTCAATGCAGCCTTGTAAAATATAAATTATAAAGCAATACATACATCTTGATAAATTTATTTAAATTTTTCGCTAGTCACTTGGGCTTTTTAAATGTCCATATTGCAAGAATTCTTGTCGCAAAATTAGTGATCGCGGAATTCAAATAATTTTTTCATCCATCGAGGACGTTCCGGAGTGAAATTAAAAAAACCACTATCGGAATTTGTCAAATTTTTCTACAGAATAACGAAATGGTATATTAAAAAATGACTCTTTTGTGCATCGAGAACGCAGATCGAGAAGGAATTTTTGGCGGTCGCTCCTACGCGGTGGTGCGATTTGCGTTAGGGTGAAACTGGAAAATAGCGAAAAATATGAGAGCTCGTTGAAAATAGCGAATATTGGCACGTGCAAATATGCAAGATGAACGGAACGAGTGACGTGCCGGGAAGTGTGTGCATAGAGGCGAAAATCCACGGAGATTGATACAGGAAAATGTTATCGCGGGTCACGATTTTGTCCCGTCCATCCTTTCACGCTGAACGAGCTAACCGAGTCCGCCCGCTCGTTTGGCCCAAACAAAATGCTGTCACAATATTTGCCCGATACGATTACACGTTATGAGGTTGCGTCAATATTTTTCCGCCTTTTTTGCTCCCCTCTTTGGTTCGCGCTCTCGTCAAATAATTGTTTCTAACAACAATACTTATGTTTTTCTGTTTTTTTTCTCTCGTTATTTTTGTCCAACGCGATCTCTGAAACTCATCCGAAAATTTCCTTAATTCCGATCTTGACTTTTGGGACACTGCGTACGTTTATTTATGCGCAAGTATCTGTGTCAATGGGTGCGTGTATGGAAATGGTTCATAAAACGGGAAACGGGAATAATGGAGAGGCCTGCGAAATCAATTGGCACTCGATGTTGGGGGGCTCGTTTCGATATCTATCGTGCGCATACATTCCCGTTCCACCTCTCTCTGTACGAAATTATTCAAATTTCTTAGAGATCTGAGCCCCGTGGGAATTTCCCCAGCCACTTTTGTTCACCAGCCAGAGAGTTTCCAATTCACGAGGTATACGCAGACGGGCGTACATCTTCCTTTCGTACGTACGGCTTATGCGATACATATTTAATGTACACGTGTATGGTTTTGGTAGTCCGACACTTGAAAGTTGTCCGGGATCGAAGAAGCAGCGAAAGGACGCCTACTCTCCCCCTGCCTAATACTCTCTGGCCTACTTCCCAGTAGGCTCTCAAGCCCCGAACGAAGAGTAAGCACCTGAAAGAGGGAAATAAAGAAAAGCCCCGAGCGAAGAGCTGTCGCGATCGAGTCAGCTACCTCCTTGAATTTGCTATGGCCAATTTTTCCATAAGCGAGATAACTCCTTTTCATGCACAACAGTCAGAAGTTTCAAAATATTATGAAAATACTTGTAAACATTTAAGAGATTTTCAGAAAATTTATTTAATTATTTTTTATTTAAACGGTTCAGAATATTCGAAAATTGTCTAAGAAAATTTACGAGTTATTCGAAAAATTATTTTAATTTATTTGAATTTAGAAGTTCCTAAATATTTTAAAAATTAGAAAAATAATTTTAATTTATATTTTTTTAGTGTAAAATCTCTATGCAGGAAAAATATGTTCAAAAATACTCGTGATTGCATTTATTTTACTTATTGCTGTATATCCATGTATACTTACCATGTTCACGTGATGTATGAAATCAATTTGATCAGAACAATTGATTTTCTTTGTGAAAAGAATCTTGATAGTAAAAATAATAAAAATTAAATATTAAATGATTAACTCAAAAATATTATGGAAAAAATTTTAACATACCAAAACCATTTTTATTGAGAAAAAAAATTTTTAAACGGGAATAACTGCATTTAAATCATCACTAATTATTTGTTCAAATATTTTTTTATTTTGTCATGGCATTTACAGGCGATAAAATTTCAAGAAATAAAACGTAACGAATCGTCAACAAAATATTTAACCGAAAAAAAACAATATTTTTGTGTTCCATCGCTGGTGTCGAGATTCACATTGTTTTTCGTTTCGATATTTTATTTAGCCGCGCCGTTTTCGCATAACGTTTCGAAATTTCAAATAATCATGAGAAACTTTGGTCAAATATTTATCGAACGTATAGCGAGGGGTTAATGTGAACATCACGTGTCCGTGCATTCATGTTTGTTTTTCTATTTATTCGCAGATACGCAGGAACGTTCCATAAAACACCTCAGTAATCCGAAATAGAACAAACTTTGAAAACTTGCTAGAGTTACGTTACATCCACGTAACGATAAGAAAATTAAAATAATATTTCAACTATTTTCTTTTTCAACAAAAAAATTAATAAATTACGTTAATAAAAACATGTGGATTTTTATGAACATTCGCACTTACATATTTAAGATATCCATTTATCACTCAGCGGAATAAACACCTAACGGATTACATTATTCAATAGCGTTGCTCTTCCTTACGTTATACACTTATGTACAGGAACGTAATACGAGCTTGACGATCACTAAATTAGCCGAAAGTTCGAATATTTTGTTTATTTATATATATATGTATATTTCATTAATTTATCTAAAATTTTGAAGCTGATTTAAAAGAGACGAACTGTCCGACTAATATCGTGATCGCAAGCATTTCTATATTTAACTGTCCGCACGCATATTGTGACATTTTGTTCTTATCATACGTATATAATGCAACAATAATATATAACTTATATATCAATTTATTTAATTTTAATTAGATCTAGATTTTGAGTCGAGACGTCCGAAAGTTTTCGGTTCTTCGGAGTGACGATGACGATATGAGGCTTCAAGCGGCCGCGCAAAACTGGGGAATAACTGAAAATTTTCGGTCTACGAGATACGTCGATTCGACTTTTGACAATGGAGCCAGAGCACGGCCATTGTGTTTTTCGTTCGGATTATCGTCCGGCTGTATCGTATCCATTCAAAATTTTACCCCCTATTAATAATTGCGTTAAACCGGACGATTCTCCGAACGCGTTCAGCCCAATATTCCGTTTCACAAAATTTCTCTCGCATCCTCTTTGCCCCCCTCTCTCTCTCTCTCTCTCTCTCTCCCCCTCTCTCTGGTTCTCTCTTTTTCTCCTTCACTCTCGAATATCGTGTATTAATTATTAATTATATATTTTATGCAAGAACAATGCACGCTCCCGCACATCATAATATTTGGCACTTCTCACACACGCACGCAATTCCGAGCATTTATTCCCACATTTTACGACGTATTTATTTACAATATTATGTCACTGCTAATCGCTGATTAAACGTTATATGACTACATTTTTTATTTTCACAATGATCAAGGTATTCACACTGACGAACTCTTGACCCTTTTTCATGCATTAAGCACAAAAAAATGTGATCCGTATCATCTGTCACCGATATCTCGGTTTTTTGGGAACAAAAATCGAAAAAAGTGTCGATTTTTGTTCAACACATTTCCGTATTCCATTATCAATATTCTTATTCGCAATATTGAATAATTGTTTATACACGTAATCAAAATGAAATTTATACATTGAGCTATTTACAGTTTTGTCGTTATCAGTATCGATATAATTATCCTTACCGTTGTTACAATCATCTTTTGTTATTACAGTTAATATTAGGCTTATAACTATTTTCATTATTGTTATTAAATGTTACTACGTACGTAGTGCATTGAGGCAGTCGATGTCGAGAGCGAATTGGACAAACTCTCGAAATTTCGAATCGAAAGGGTCGGAGGTTTTTTTTTTACGTATTGGTAACGAGTCGAATGTTAGTTACGAGCCAATCGTGCATCGAGTGCTCGTTGATCGACTCATCGTAAAATGTTGATAACTTATCAGAATTTCCTCGGATCGGAAATTAGTTCCATATATTTCGTTCCGCAAATCTCTTACGAATCCTCTGTTTTCACTATCGACATTTACTTCTCGTACATTCGTTATGGCTAATTGTATTATTAATATTAATGTCAATATGATCAGCGTTTAATAACTCGAGGTTTTTGAAATTCTCGCTCGGCGTTTTGCTTGATTATCGTCGACGCAGCGGCAGAATGGAATTATTTCATATTATTTTTGCTTCGCATTCCACAACCGCTGCATTATTTTTTTTTCCTCCCTGAACGTTCGTACTACGTACAAATCTCTGGCGCGGAATGCATACGCGTTCTCCCATCAAGTTCACCGCTTGTTATTAATTTATCAAAAGTTACGAGCCTCGTAGTTTTTGAGCATTGAAAATGCATTTGTAATGTTTTTTAATTAATTTATTTCACCGAAGTTTTCCATTAAAACTTGTACCTTTTCCTCCCTCATTTATTTTCAGCTTTCACTCTCCGACGTCACAATTTTGTGCTATCCACTATTTTTTTTTCGTCTCTCAACGTTCTCTCGTTCTTTTAGCCCGTCCAAAAATTCGATACGATAAGTAGATTAAAAGTAAGCGATAATACTTTCAACTTTTTCTCACGTATACGTGACTTTTCATCGTATTAATTTTAATTAATTTTACGCATTCGTTTACTTCTTGATTCTTTATATAGTTAGTGTCAAATTTTGCGATACCTTAGCTTCGATTTTACGAGTTACAAATTTACTTAGCAAGTATCGAAATTAATTTTTATCCTTTCTTTCGTTTCTTTTTTTTCAATTTACATATGGTACTTGAATGGATATACCCACACAAACAAGGTGTTAGTTCTTATTTTTACTTATTTAAAAATTTTGGCGCCGTCGGATCTTTGTCGTAGGCCGGTCGTGTTTTTTTTCTATTTTTAAAGCAATTCCATTTTATGCGCAATTCAAATGGTTTCGAGTTTAAGGGCGCGTCAGGTTTACCGAGATTCGACAGACTGGATTCATCGACTTACCGAATTTCAATTTATTTTGATATTTACACTTGTGATTCGAATATGGACGAATCATTTCTTAATTTTGGAAATTAAATTTATAAAATGCACATATAAAAAAAGTGAGTTCCAAAATAATATAAATGATAAAAATTAAAGCAAATGTGCATTCATCACGTGGTCTACGCGCATTTAAATTACGTATGATGAGTGGCCAATTTTACTTGTTCTTGTTCACATATTTCTGATTTTACAAAATAACCCTCTCTCACAATTTAATATAAGAAAACCTGGAAAAAAACTCGTCGATTCCAATAATACGATTTTTTTAGATCAGTTTCCCCGTAACGTCAAATAATAGCAACACGATTTTAAATTGTCAGTTGACTGAGTTTACGAATAGTGGAACCAAGAGTGGAAAAAAATACAAATGAGAAAAATCTAATATGGATGTGAAATACAGAGAAAAAATAATGATGTGAACAAAAGATTTGAAAAAGTACGTATTCAGTAAAACGAAAAGAGCATATTTGATAAGAGATATTCTACATACAGTTCACATCACTCAGTATCAAATTTTTACTTGAAATAATTCTTTGGTAGCTTGTATTTTCGAACTCTTTGGAAAATGAGCCTTTTTCGTGAAATTTCTCATTGTAATACGCATATGCGTCTATAGGATGCTATACAAAGCATGATATTGCTTTCAAGCCGCATTGAAATATCCACATTACGGAAATATGAGAAATTTGGTAATAATCTTATAATGATGATAATACTCTGAGAGCATCGATATCTTCTTTCCGTCTTTTCAACGAATTTCAACGTGATTTAATAAATTTCGATTCTATCGACGAAATATTGAATATTTCAACATTATATGTATTTTACGAGATGAAATTACGCATGAGATCACTTTATTTGCATCAAAGTAAATATATCCTAAGTACGTATTTTCAAAGAATACCGATTTCCATGTAACATATCGATTTACTCGGAATACCAGTCCTGATACTCTGACCAGTTTTTAAAGCCATTCGTTATTACAAATTTAAGATATTTGAAATGAAATATATTTCATGTTCGTGGGTCCGGGGTTGATGGTAATAAATAATCATTTAACAACATTCAAAGAACCGTAGAAAAGTTAGTGCAGGATGGTTGACTCTTAATTGGTATTTTATATCTAACTCGAAAGTCAATTGAAACTTCTCATTAACATGAAACTGATAAACTTTGTGGAATTTCAATTCATAAAATATGAAGAGTGCTTTGAAGCTAAATTTTCTGATTTCAAAATTAAATTCCACACGTAAGTATAGTTCTTAACCTCTTTAAAACTTTTTCATTGCACATATTGCATGGTTGACATATTCTCAATTTCAGACTTCTATCTAACGTGAATTTATCCTCTCTCAAAAACGGAAATTGTACGTAAATGTATTTTTCGCTACTCGCACACCAAAACAGAGCAAGATACCAAACTGATTAAATTAGACAGTAGTCAAGCGTAAATAGCATTTATGAAATATTCTGAATTTCAAGCTTCTCTGTAATAACTTGAATTTATTCCCTCGTAAAAACAAAAAATGTACGAAAAATTTTTGGGTGGGGTTTGAAATGCAGAACAGTCAATAAGTTGAACGGCCAAAATCTTAAAAAAATCAAAAAAATCAAAAAAAAAATCTTCAAAATCAAAAAAAAAATTTTGAACATACAATTATTGGAACAGTTAATAATTAGAATAAAATTAAATTAGAAAGTAAAATAAAACGAAATCAAATATAACGAATGTGTAAAACTTGGATATACAAAA